>ML833731.1:0-12454 GCA_009831015.1 Picea engelmannii
TCTTCCCTACAACATAAAACCTTTCAAATATGAGGTACTATGTGATAATTCTCCCCTTGAAGTTTATGATGTTATTTTAGGACAACCATATTTGTGGAAGTGTCATGTTGTGTATGATTCTATACCCCATAGTGATATTATTACTTTGGGTAGACAATTGTACAAGATCATAGAGGGGGCACCACCTACTGTTATTTCTTTAATCCCTGCTAAGTAATACAACAAGGTCATCTCACAGACTAGGAAGTTTGTCTTCTTTGTGATCTGTGCTCATATTAAGAAGAAGGTCACCACCAAATCTGTGGAATCTACACAACCGCTCTCTTTGTAGTAGAAGAAAGTGGATGGGATTGTGGAAGAATACATAGACATCTTTGTCTCACCTACAGGTGTACCGACACACTTCTAAGTCAAGAATCCCATTGATCTGACCCCCAACGCACCTCTACCTAATGGACTAGTATATAGGTTCTTTCTGATGGAGAATGATGAAATCATGAGTCATATCCAAGAGCTTATTCAAAAGGGGTACATCATACCTAGATCCTCCCCTTGTGGAAGCTCGATTGTAATGGCACAGAAGAAGGACATGAATTGGTGACTCTGCATTGATTACAAAGACTTAAACAAAATCATAGTCATGAACCACTAACCCATTCCCAGGATTGATGACCTTCTTGACCAATTCAAGGGGGAAACGTTCTTCTGCAATATTGACCTAAAGTCTGTATGCCACCAGGTTCCCATCGAACCAACTGATTTCTGGAAGACAACCTTCAAGTCTAAAGAAGGTCTCTACAAATGGCTAGCCATGCCCTTTGGCTTAACAAATGTGCCAACCAATTTCATGAGGTTGATGTATGATGTCTTGATACCCTTCAACAACTCCTTTGTGGTGGTATATTTGGATGAAATCCTCATATTCAGTAGAACATGGGAGGAGCACATGCAACACAATCAACAGGTTCTGAGAAATTTGTGGCAGTACAAGCTTTATGCCAACTTGGAAAAATGCTCTTTTGGCATGGAGAGGGTCCAATACCTAGGATACATTGTTGATGAGGATGGGTTACATGTTGATCCAGCTAGTATCCAAGTCATTCATGACTGGATAGCCCCAATCACACTGACTGAGCTTCAGAACTTCTTGGGACTAGCCAATTTTTATTGATGGTTCATGTTGGGGTTCTCCCATATTGCATGGGCCCTTAGCTAGGTGAACAAGGGAAGTGGCAGGGACAAGTTCGTGTGGGGGAAGGAGAAGCAACAAGCATTCGAAGATATGAAACATAATTTGTGTTCAACTCTAGTAATCTCCTTTCCCAATATACAAAAACCATTCGATATTGAGATTGATGCATCTGATTATGTTGTTGGTGCAGTCCTCACTCAACATGGGAATCTAGTGGCATACCATAGTGAGACACTCTCTAATATTGTCTAGAAATACCCCACCTATGACAAGGAAATGTATTCCATTGTAAAAGTCTATCATCAATGGAAGAATTACATTCTGGGGAGAAATAAAATCATACACACTAATCACAAGCCTTTGTAGTTCATACAGACATAGGGGAAATTACAGAATGATCTCCATAAGAATTTGTCCACCTACCTACAGCAGTTCCATATCAACATCAAATATAAGACATGTATCTTCAATAATGTCACTGACTACCTTAGTCGGCTTCTTGTGGTTGTACTCACAACTGTGCTCCATTCCTGTGGACATTAAACATCAGAATGGCCCCAACTTTAGCAGCAAGATCCGTACTTTTCCACCACATATTGACTCTTGGGTACAAGCACCACTGTCACTAATTTTCAAATTCAAGACAGACTCTTATGCCACCTAGGCCATCTCTATGTTCCTACAAGTGAGTGTGAAAATATGATTTGGGAATCCCACTATAGTCAGGTGGTAGGACATTTTGGCATAGAGAAAAATGTGGTCGTTCTTCAAAAACATTTTTATTAGCCAAAACTTCGACAGGGCATCAACAATTATATCATATCTTACACTGCCTGTGCCATTGCCAAGCTAGCCATAAAGAAGCAAGGCTTATACACCCCTCTTCCTATTCTCGAGAAGCCATGGGACTCCATCTCCATAAATTACATGTCTGGTTTGTCGTTCGCCAAGCATGAAAATGAGTGTGTATTTGTGGTCGTTTTGGCCCTCAACCAAGTTTTGGGGAAACGTTGGTCAGTCTTGGCCCAATTTTGGACTTCGACATGTTGGTCGAAGTAGGAGCACCCAGGAAGAGATGAGATCATAGATCTCACCTATTTTTAGGGTTATGTGGACCTAGTAAGGGGTCCTCTATGTTTTTGTAACTGGTTTATGGGATGTCCGCCCATGGGTTTTTCCCATTTTTAGGCCTTATTGTAAGATCTTGTAAAGTATAAATAAAGAGAATTGTATTGTAGAAGTAGTAGTTAAAGTAGTGCTTTATGCAAAGGAATGTATGTGGTCGAGGATTTGTGCTCGACTGTGATTTTATAGAAGGTGCTAAGTGAAGTGATAAGACATTTTGGCTTTTTGCATTTGACCTATTTTTGGGAAGGGAAAAGAAGGAGGATCTAAGGCTTAGTGCATAGATCTCTTGTATTGTGCGAAGATCGACTCTGTGGCTTAGTGCACAGGAGTGACTGGATGTAATATTTTTGTCAATAATAAAAGAGATGAAGCAGTTTGTGGACGTAGAACCACCCTGGGGTCAACCACGTATATCTAGTGTCTTATAGTTTTCTTTGTTCAGTGTCTTTTTTGTTATGCATTTGCTTAGTTCTTTGCTTATGGTGTGTAATGAATATATATTTTCTTGCTTAAGTACTTATGTTAAAGGGTAAATAAATGCTAGATCTAACTTACAGTGTTAAGTGATAAGTGTTCAGGGTGCATAATCAGTTGTTATTACTTCTCTTAGTTGTCTTTGATTATTCTCTGTGATGTTAATAAGGTTTATAAACTAATGCATGTTCACTTCCTAAAAGTTAAAAAAATATTCTGTGAAGTTCTCTTATCACAGATCTGTGTCCCAGCCTGGTTATAAACACTTGCACCCTGTAACCCCCCTTATTCTACCTCGGGTGATACTTCGCCTACTTCATAGGTGTTTCCAAAAGGGTCGGTAAATGGGGTTTTGTTGGTGCACTGTTAAGTGTTGAACCCTGGGTCTGCCCTTGTGCCAACAAATGGTTTCGTTTTTGGGACCTGAAACTATGATTGCTGAGAATTGAAGTAAGGAAAAATAAATGCTTTGTGCGTAGGTCTACTACTAAAGTGCATAGTACTATACTTGAATTGCGGAGATTTGTGCCAAGAAAGTAAGATATTCTGAAGAAAAGAGGTAAGATTCTAAAAGAATCATGCTTTGTGCTTTGACAAGAGAAAGATAAGTGAAAAAGTTTGTTTTGAAAGCATGAATTTAAGTATGGTTAATAGATTATGTCCTAGTCTGAGGGCTAGGGTACAGTTGAAAGAAAGAGTTGATTTGATTAAATTTAATGGAAATGAAGAAGGATATGTTATTTCGATGCATAAAAATATTTTTTGGATTGATAAGTGGATGCAAGAACCTAGAAAGAATTTTTGCAGATTGCAAGTCCAACACTATGATCCTAGGGGAAGTGCACAATACAAAAAATATTGTGGAACATTTAAGAGAAAAAGAGGATTGACTTTGTGTTATAATTGCAGAAGGTCGGGACATATTGCTAAGGAATTCCCTAGGGTAGGCCCTATTTGTATTTGTTGTAAGTTTGTTGGTCATGAGGCTGAAGATTGTCCAAGGATTATTGCTAAAGTTGAAGGGAGGGACATAAGACAAGAAAATTATGAAAAGAGTCAAGATACTAAGGTTATGTTAGAAATTCATAAAAATAAAAGGTCATAAGAAGGTCAGACTATGTTATTACAGTTGGAAGAAACAACGGATGTTCATAAAGATGTTAGTTTACTAGAAATCCTGAAAGCAAAACAATCCATAAGTGCAAGAATAAAAGACTTCGACATAGACTGTGTCTTGGATGAAGAAACACAAGTGAATATTAAGACAGAAGAAACTTGGGAAGTTTTGGGAAACCCTACGGTGGTACCTTCTTTAGGAAGGATAGGATTTTTTTAAAGGAAAGATGATAACTTTATGTGGAAGAGTAACCACTATACCTCTTATTATTCATGGAACATCAACTAAAGAAGAATTTGAAGTCATTAGGTTTGTTGAGGACAATGCCCCTTTCCCACTTTTGTTAGGTAAGACTTGGATTGAGTAAGATCAGAAGGAAAGCAAAGGAAGAAGCTATAGAAAAGAAAAAGAAAGAATTAAGGGATTTCATAGCTAGGAAAATGGACCAACTAAGAGAAGAACGAGAGGATAAGTAGAAGCAATAGAGAAAAGTAACAATGCAGGAGGGACATAAAGCAAAAGAATTAGATATCAAGGTTGAAAGAATGTGAGAATTATTGAAGGACCTATATATCCAAGAGATAAGTGTTCCCGCTCAGGAAGTGTTAAGAAAAGGGATATTAACTTCAGAACCTTTGAGGGTACCTCAATAGTGTGAAGCCACTATTGTAGGGGAAGATAAGAATAAAAATGGAAAGATGATTCCATAAATGGTTAAAGAGACTCAGAAAACAAGAAAAAAGGAATAGAATATCAATAATAAAAAGGATAAGTTGGAAAAGCTACAATAATTTAAGGAAACCAGATGGAACACTTCACAGACTGGAACCTCGCAGGAGGCAGGTTCGCAGGGTTTGAACCTCACTAGAACAGTAGGTCCGCGCAGATTTGAAATTCACCTTGGCAAAGTTATATAACCATTGGAGGCACCCTGGCCATTATAATTACACTCCATAATAGTTAGGAAATGCATTTATGGGTTTATGGACTGCTTTTGGACATTGAGACTGCACCATAACGACTAGATCTACATTAATGGAAGCGTTTAACACTAGTTTTTGTTCGTTGGAAGATTCGTCATGACTACTCCACTTATTTAACTCGACAATATTGGTGATGGGACCAATTTTTTCTACCTTTGATTGACTGATCTAAGTTGAGAATTGTCCAAGTGCTGAGTTGTGCTATATGAAAGTATACCCTGCCTGTTTGTTTGTCTACCCACTGTTTGTTAAAAGATAGAATGTTGGGCGAACCCAATGATTTGGAGAAGTCTGTCGAGGAAGTTATTAGGAAAATCATGGCCGACAAACCTATATCTGAAGGTATTCAAGAATTGTCAACTAGGGGACTGCAGGATTCCCCTTCTACCATATGTCGTTCTACCCGCATCAGCCCTGTGAGTGAACATAGAAGTAAGCATCGTGGTGATCTAGCTAACGTGAAGCAGATCCCATCGATCCTGCCTAAGTATATTCTACCTCTAGATAATGGTGTTAGATGAGAAAGTATCCCTTTTGATTTCGATTACTCCGTGTTCATTGCATACATTCCAAAAGGAATTTTCATAGTAGGGAGTCAGTTAGGGCAGATCCCGTCGTTGAAGAAAAATGAATTCAACTTAGAAAACTAGAAGAACTACGCCATGCTTGCTCCTCACCGTTAATTAATGAAGACAACTAGAAAGAAACCTCACCTCATCTCACATCCATGTATAAATGGGTTGGCATAGTCAACTGTATTGAACGTGATGAAGATTCTCCAATTTGGCTGCCACCAGGAGGTTAATGCTTGCGTTAAAATCTTTTTGTCATGCTATCATGGCAGATATATATGGCTCGATAGAAGAATTACTATGGATTCGACGTTGATCCAAAAGATCACGGGTTTAATTTTGAAGGGTCCTGACCCACAACAGTTCTATCTAGGGAAGACCTCAGACCGATATTTATCATAGCGCATCAAAGAAGCCTATGGAGAGGTAGAAAAGGGTAAGTGATGTTACAAGGTAGCCTCCATACAAGATGGAACAATGCCCCTTTCTTGTCAACTCTTAGCTAGAAAGATAGTGAGGAAGAACTACCCCACACAGGTCACCGAGTTCGTTGTGGACCTCACAGGAAAGTGTGTGGATGACCTCCAGATGAACTGGGAGAACTACCTCGTCAAGGATCTAGAAAAGGATTGCCATGAAGAACAGGACTTAAGATACGAGTTTCACTATATTTGGTGGATAACATTGATCACATTTGTCACTTGGCAGATGCCTGAGGGAGTTTCTTTCCAAAATATTGAACCTAAGGAGCCGCTGGCCGCTCAGTTTTACACACTATGGTATACCAATGATATGACAAAGAAGTGGTTGTCTAATGCCCTATTTCACTAATATTATCAGCAGTTGAAAGTTTCCATTGAATCATTCCCTCGTATGAAACCACGTACCCTACATCAATACTCACCCATAGTGAAGTTTCATGTTGATCCCCACCTCATTTACATCCCTGCGTGAAGAGATGAGCACCAGGAAGAATTGCAGTCATACTACAAGCTGACAGATGAAGATATGGAACATATTATAAAGGAATGACCAAAATAATTTCTTGTACCTTTCATCAATGCAGAGTTATCTGATACTAAAACTATAGGAAGCCTGATGGTTACATGAGTTGAACATGTCGGACAGTCTAGTGGGACGGAAAAGTAGAAAAAATAGGTTGAAGTCCAGGACATAGAGAGTGATGAAGAGGACGAAGAGAAAACTTTTGGAGATAACGAGTTTGGCTCACCTAGAGGAGGAGATGATGAAGAAGAAGTACTGGGAGGAGGAGAAAACAAAGTAGAAGGACATGGAGGAGGAGATAAAGGAGAAGAAGAGAATGGAGGAGCTGAAGCTACACCACCTGAAGATCCCCCTGTTGGGATAGTGAGACCACAAAAGAGGAAAGTTACTCCGAAGAAACCTTCAACAAGGAAGAAAACACGTGCCAATAAGCCATAGTTGGAAGCCACTCTCACTAATGATGACATTAGTCTAGTCCATGGAGCTATGGAGGATGCATATGAAGACATGTTATAGAGATACGAAGAGAAACAGGTGGATTTATATGGAAGGATTGAGAGGGAGTTGAAGGAAGTGAAACAAGCTATTCACTTGGTCTGTGTAGTTCCTACTGTGCCATTTGCACCTTCTTCATCATAGACTACAAACTTGGGCGAAGAACCAACCTAGTTAAGAAGGCTTACTGATGCAACAGAATCTCAGTTCTAGATATCTAAGGAAGAGAAGGATAAGGCTACAAAATCCTTACAAAAGGATAAAGACAAAGTCCTAGTACAGTTACGAGTAGCGCAGGACAATGTAGTTGCCTATGAAAGAGAGAAAGAAAAGATTCAGGAGGAAAAGAGAGATGGTGAAGCCCAACTACAAAAAGAAAAATAACCGTTTCTCATAGAGAAGGCCATGGTAAAATAAGCAGTAAGAAAAGTATGTCACTTTGTACTAGGCTTGGTACAGGAGAACTAAGATCCTGTCGAAGCTCATTTAGCGAAGCTCACAGAGTCCCTCCAGTAGTTTCAGGCTAGGATAACTGAGCTAGAGGCCCAAATAGTGTCAAGAACATCATAGGAGGTGTGTTACCAGAAGGAGGAGTCCACCAAAAACAAATTAGCAAGTATAAAATCCCTCGCCTCAACATGTAAACAGTTGAGTAATAGAAGCGCCTAGACTTTTGAATCCTCCTTCTCATCCTCTTCCTATGAATCCACCATGAGGGTTGAAGTTTCCTCTTCCTGGAGAACTAATATGCATAGCATTTCCCTCCTATTGTACTTTTCCTTGAATCCTATATGTATCTCTTGATATTTCATGTAAGAGGTCGTAAGCCCTACAATCCTTCTCATCATGCCCCACAGATTTACAGAATGTGCAGTAAAGATTTGTAGGTGTCTGGACATATTTTTTCATGTAATAAAATTCACCAGGGTAATATCTATTTCTACATACCTTGAAATAGGGTAGATTAACCTTCTTAAAGGGCTCATAGCTCCAGAGGCCAAGTACTCATGAAATAGGGGACAATGCTCCTTATCAGGGCCTTTTGATTTGCATCTGATACACCAAATTTCCTCTCTTTTATATTTTCCCTTTTCTTTCTTCATATCTTCAACCTACAGAGATAAGATAGTTAGTTGAATCAAAATTTGACTCATACCTGAGCTAGATTCCCCCATAGGG
Source organism: Picea engelmannii (assembly GCA_009831015.1). Classification (NCBI taxonomy): domain Eukaryota; kingdom Viridiplantae; phylum Streptophyta; class Pinopsida; order Pinales; family Pinaceae; genus Picea; species Picea engelmannii. Next base: position 8,146 of record ML833731.1, read on the forward strand.
GTTGATTCTAGTTTCATGGAAATCTCCAATGATTTAGCTTGCGAAGTGACCTTCTGTTGCATCAGAGGAACTCTGATATGTGGTAAGAAGGAAAAAATGAACCATTTCTTGTTCTACTCATTTGGTATCTGAAAACTCAATCGACCGGTCAAGGTATTAAACCTCTGATCAAACTCCCAAACAATTTCAAGTACTCTCTTCTTGATTTATTTTAGTTCTATAATGCACTGCGACTCCAACTTGGGTTTCTTGAACTTTGCACTCAACACAATTTTGATATAGTTTAGTGGTTTAGGTTGTACAACTCCTTTAACAAAATTCATGTACCAACTCAGTGCATGGTCTCTTAAGGTAGTACTAAATTGAGCTCTCTTATCAGTTTCATCATTGACATGCTTAATACTCCATACAATTTCTCATAAGAACCAGTGTTGATCAGGATATTCAGATCCATCTCCCCTAAATATAGGTAGCCTCATTTCATCTGCCATAGATATTCCTAGGGTGCTTGACTGAGTATCTGTTGAATTATTGGTAACAGTTCTCTGAGTGCTCTGATAGCTCTGATTACTCTGGTTACTTAATGCTGCTAAAATAATAGGAGTAGTAATAGTACTTACTTCGACAGTCGACGCAGTTCCTGAAGTTTCTGATTCTATTTGGAAAGGTTCTTCAGTATTCCCTTTCTCTTACCTAGTGGACTCTGGTCTCAAACTGGGTATATGATAACCTAGCTAACCACTCGTATAGATCCTTATGAATTCCTCCAAATAAAATCTCATGTATATCGGTAAAGATATACCTTCCCAACCAATCCTCTATACTAAGATAAGGGTTCTTGTTCTGAGCCTCAACGAAGTCCTTCTCTTGTTCTTCTATCTAATGTCTTTGATGGAAAACACCTTGACATTCCCTCAAGAAGATCTTTGTCCTGACAATGGAACCATTTGTTTGCATAGGGGTAGACCCAGTGTTCAACTCTAATAGTGCACTAACAATCCATAACTACTGGCCCTTTTGGCAACACCTGTCGAGAAGATGGAATCTCACCCGAAGTAGCAATAGGGGGTTGTAGGACATAGGTGTCTACAACTAGAGGAAATTCAAAGTGGATTCAAAACAACAACACACGGAGATCTAGTTATTATTTACCAATATTGAACCTACTTCGCATAGTTATATCTCATATCTAGCACAATAATGAGATAACAGAATAAAAAGAATCAAAGAACACAACATCAATCACACATAACAACAAGATATACGTGGTTCACCCTCTCCCTAGGGTTACATCCACAGAACTATGTTTCTTGATATATTATATGAAAACATACAGTTCTATATGTGCACTTATCTTGCATATCTCTCTCACTTTCTCTTCTCTTATCCCCTCCCTGTGCACCCAGCTGTAGGGTTGATCTTCACACCCAGCTGAAGATCTTACAATACAAAAATATTTTCACAACAAAATACTCTCCTCACGCAACAACAATAATCACTTGACATCAACAATACAATCCTCTTCGAACTAACTCTCCCATGTCTTATAGACCTTTATTTATACATTACATGATAGACGTCTAGGTGTCAAAACCCTAGATCCCAAAACCCTAGGTGTCTAAAACCCTAGGTCAACTTGACTCGCATTTTCAAGGCTTCACCAGCCTGTCTTTCCATATTTCCCACATAGTTCTCCAAAGCATCCGTTGGTGGATTTTTTCGCTTGCTGAGTTGTCCACAATCCATCTTCCTTGCTAATTTGTCCTCCTTGATCTTCTCGTTCAATGACTCATTTTCCCTTACTTCCCTCCTTATTTTCATCTTCTTTAACCACTTCGACCCAATCTCAGTCAATGTGCCTTCCACACAATTTGTACTTCTCCTTTCTTCCTTAATCTTCACTTTCTTCCATAAACAAGGGCCGACACCCCACAAAGTCTATTACACATTTGTCAAATACCTGCAAAGTTACTTGTGGTCTTAGGGGCATCTAATCCCTTCTATTAAGTTTACCAACCCTCTGATAGACATCACATCTATGACAATAGTCCTTAGCATCTTTGTGAATTGTTGGCCACCATAGTCCTATGCGCAATACCTTATGTGCAGTAGATTTTCCTGCATAATATCCTCCATAAATTCTCTCATGAGCTTCTAACAAAATCCTAGTCCATCCATGTTCTCATATGCATCTTCTCAAAATATCGTATGCACCCATCTTGTATAAATGTCCTACAATATGTTGATAGTTTGTAGCTTTGACTACCATATTTGTCTTCTGGACAGTGTTAAAATATTGTGGTGCAATTCCTGTACTCAAGTATTCAATAATATCATCAAAGTATTCATCGACTATTTGGACTGAAAATAACTGTGCATCATGGAAGTTGTCTTCCAAGTTGGTAGGTTCTTCTCCATTCAATACCCTTGACAGATTATCAGGTCTTTCATTTAGCTTCCCTGGTTTGATTATCACTTCAAATTCAAATTCTTGAAATAACAATAGCCATATATAGATCTCCCCCCACAACACTGGCTTGTTGACTAGATATTTGAGGGATGAATGATCTATGAACATCTTAAAGTGGTTTCCCAGTAAGTAATTTTTGCACTTCTAAAGTGCATAGACCATGGCTATGCGTTCTCTTTCTGTAGTATTGTAGTTTTTCTATGATTCTGACAGTTTTCTTCTAGAAAATCCCCTACTCCTAGCTACTCTAAAATTTCTCCAAGTGTTATAGTTGATGCATATACATGCACATGGAATGTATTTTCCCAATATGGGAACACTAGGATTGGTGTTGTTACCATCCTTTCCTTTAGGGTTTCTAAACCTTGTTTACACTCCTCATTCCATTGGAATTTAGTATCCTTCTTTAATAGTTTCTCCATTGGCATGGTGATCTGCGCATACCCTTTTATAAATATTTTGTAGTAGTGTATATGTCCCAACATTGCTCTCAACTGACACACTGATTTTGGTGGTCTTAAACTAACAATGACTGCAATCTTAGTAGGATCCATCAATGACCCCTTTTTATAGACTATATGTTCCAACAATATTCCAAAAGGTGTTCCAAAAATGCACTTCTTGATATTCAATGATATATGACACTTCTTGCATATTTCCAACATCAACCTTAATACTTCAACATGATCGTTTAGTAGGTTGTATACAGTCCAATCATCCAAATATACTTTTAAAAACCGATGCATGAACTCCTTAAAGGAAGCTATTACTACCCTTGAAAGTATAACTGGTGCATTTTTCATCCCAAAAGGCATGACTGTATACTGGTAGGATCCCCATTCTGTGGAAAAAGTAGTCTTATACATGTCTTATGGAGATATATTGATCTGATGGTAACCTAAGAATCCATCTTTGAATGAATATGCTTCATCGCCTCCCACATTCTCTAATACCTCATCTGTGAAAGGGGTAGGAAAAGGGTCATGTAGGAAAGAATCATCCAGTTTCCTTAGGTCTAAACAAATCCTTATCCCTCCTTCTTTTTTTTCTTGCACTACCATAGGGCTTATCCATTTAGATTACTCCACTAGTTCTATGATGCCAACTTCCAACATTCTGTCAATTTATGCTTTGACCTTCTACTTATATATTGGGTTTATTTTATAAGGTCTCTCTCTGATAGACCGAGCCTCAAGTTTGAGAGGTATATTCATCTCTCCTATCTCTCCTTATATACCTTTTATCTCTATAAATGTTGCTGGGAATAGGTCAATGTAGTCATGCAATAACTTTGTTATTTGTTCCACTATTTTTTCATCCCAATAGTCTCCACTGATGGCCATTTTGGATTCTTAGTTGTCCCACTGTTGAATTTCTTCACCTTGATCAGTGCAGCAAAGACTTTTGATTCCAGAGATGGACCTTCCACCTGTATTTCACCTTCAACTTATGTAATATGAATGTTGTGCGGGTCATCTTCATTTGGTGCTTCTTCTTCCACATGATAGCATGATAGTAGTTCCTCAATTGTCTATATGTTCTGTTGTTGATACTCTGTCATAAGTTCAACCTTTGGTTCATCAATAAATATCACCCCTCTTATATATTTGAATTATGAATCCATGTTGGGGTTCTCAAGTTCAAATTAGAAAGTGACTATTAAATTTTGTTATAATGTTGTCCATTCTGCAATGCTTCTGCATAGTTCCTGGTCTACATACCAATATTTTGGAGCTCTTTCTAATGTATGGATGAAGTGATGAAGCCATTCCTTTGGTGGTGTCAGCCTCCAAAATGTTCTTCATCTCTCCAAATGATCTACTGGTGTCCTCTATCCAT
>ML833731.1:19096-42214 GCA_009831015.1 Picea engelmannii
TCTAGTGTTGGTTGTTGTAACTATTCTTCCAACTAGCTAGTGACTGCTTATTTTATCTCATAGGTACTTTTTCTAGTGCGTGATGGTTTTGAACGTTTATAGATAGACCTAGTGTGTCTTTGATCTTCTCACACATTGGAGGATCAATAGTTCCTCTGGTCACGAAGGCTTTTGGGCCTACCGCTGTTTGACCTCAAGCTCCCCCCGCCACCGCTAAGGCGAAAACTAGACCAGCAAGGGTCTTTTGAGACAACCAGGTTACAAAAAACTATGCCCAACCCATATTCAAGATGATAACATTTGATTCTGGAGGAACCAATCACAGCATCTCAAGCATTAATGGAACCAAATGCTACTACTTCTTCAGGGAATACTCTTATTCCCTCCATGACTGTCACTACAGAGGGTGTTCAACCTCCTAACCAACCATCGATGATCCAGGCCACTATGGTATCGACTGCTTCTACCTCAGGTAGTGGTCTGATTCCCTCTATGGTGGTGATCACTACTCCATTTACCCAGAGTGCGAAAATCCCTCCATTCTCATATGGGATGCCTAGATTCGGTATGAGTACTATACTTTCCTCCTCCACTCTACATACTTTAGGTATAGGGGCAGGGAATTCCAATGCTCCTCTGCAAGGATCTATGGGGGGCACTTCAACCCCCTTTATCAATTTCCCTTACGGTGGGGGTCAAATACCCCCTTCGTCCCCCTTGCTCGACAGTTTTCATCAACACTCCATCGGGCCAAATGTAAACTTGTTTGGAGCAGGTAGTCAAGCACTCCCTTCTTATAACATGTCAGTTGGTTTGACACCTTTCTCTTTATTCGACGTGTTTGGTCACAATGATTTCTTATCAGCTGCCGTATCGGCCGAAGGAAACCCCAGTTATGGAAAACCCCATCCTGTATAAGGTATTATTCCTGCACAGGGGGCAAACTTAGGAATTCCTTCCTCACAAGGACCTTAGAATCTGTGGAAGGGACCAGTTCCCTTGTCAGGGATGTCGATCAGGGGTAACCCCTTCCATACCCAGTGGAACCTCAGACAAGTCTTAACACCTATTCCCGTCAGATCGACAGGGGGAAACCCTTCCCAAAATCCTTGGAATGCAATGCAAGCCCAACCCTTTATGTCCTATTTTGAGAATAAGTCGATGATATCTCAACAAGCACATAATCCATACGCTGGTCATGATCATATTTATTACTAGAGCCCTGGCCAGAAACCTAACTTTTCCTGGCAACCTGGTGCCAAGCAAACTCCGGGCTCCTTTTTCCCTAGTTACAATCCACTTCCCAAACTACTATTTCTGGCAACCTTGCACTTGCTAGACTTGACAAGGTTATTAAATGACCCCATCTATCATGATCCACATTGACCTCCTATGCTGACCAAGTTTCCTTCAGACATTCCAAAGTTAAAATCCAATCCTAATGAAGATCTTGGCGATCACGTGACTACCTTCCACTTATGTTTCTCGTCCAACTCTTTGAGAGATGACTCCATCCATTTTTGATTGTTTCAACGCACTCTCATAGAGAGTGCCAACAAACTCTCATAGGAAGTACCAACACACTCTCATAGGGAGTGTTGCGAAATGGTACATCGAGCTCGACCACTCATGATACTCTTCCTTCAGGGAATTGGCAATGGCATTCTTAAACAAATTCCAATTACCTATGAGATACGACGTCGGCACTGAATTACTGGCCAACTTTGAACAAACAAAAGTGGACCATATCTCGGATCACATTCGAGAATGGAGACACCGAAAGAGTTTGATAAAAGTGCCAGTCCCACCAACATTTCTGCTAGAGTGGTTATTTAAGTATTAGGTACCCCAGTTGTCTAAAGACGTTGCAACGTCCGGGGTGTTTTCCAAGGAATATGCAATAATGAGAGCTCAAAATCTAGAGTTGATTTACTGTCAGTCTAGTTTACTTTACGAAATCTTGCCAGATGCACCAAGGTCAATACTTGACAAGACCAAACAGAGGTATGGACCACATGTCGATGGCATTATTGGTTCAACACAAACAAATCTCACTGATCCATTTTTAAATCAATTGCAACAATTGTCAATACAACAAACAACGGCTAGTCAGACCACTGGTTCGGCTGTTCCCCCTACCCAAAAATCAGATATACACAATGTGCAAACGACAAACCTGAAGGTCACCCTGCAGCCTGATAGAAAGAAGAAACAATGAAATAAGGGTAAGGGGGATAAGAAACCCACTGATAATGCTGGCGGGGGTGACGCTGAAAAGAAAAAGTTGAAGTATCCTTGTAATCTTTACAAGGAGGACCACCTGACACATTAGTGCCCTCATCTTGCAGAGGCCCAGAATTTATTGGCACAACAACAAACTGTTGTGTTAATGAACTCATTTTCACATGGACAAAACCTAACCCAATCCTCTTCGAGCACTGAGGGGGGCAGTCAGGGACCCCTCCTATCTTTTTGTAATCCTTCGTTAGCAAATGTGATAATGAGATGCCAGCTTCTACTTATAGACTTTTTGGCCACTTTTTGTCATTTTTTGGACCCCTTTGTCGTTTTTTCTAATATGAAAATCATTTTATATGGTTCAAGTGTTTCTTAGGGGATGTTACAATAAGTATTACTTTGGGTATTTGGAATTTTGTTTTTTGGCGATTTGGGTCTTTTTAAAGGTTTTTTCTTTTTCAACTTTGTGCATATAAGATTTGGGTCTTTTTAAAGGTTTTTTTTTTTTTTTCAACTTTGTGCATATAAGATAGGTTTCCACTTCCATTGGTTGCACCTCATTGTATTTTTCTCTTTTCCATAGGAACGAACCTACCGAGTTGTGACACATAACCATCTTTTTTTCTTTAGAAGTGTTGTAATTTACTGGTAGAGCCTAACCCTTCATGGATGCCCTAGATATATCCTGGTTTCATTTTTGGTATCCATGTCGTCACTACCGACTATAGGCTCGAGAGTATGAGCCTCATTACAAGTATGAGCCTCATTTGTATGATTCATTATCACTCTTTGCCTCACCCTAGGGACTCCCAAAACACAACAGGTCTCCTCTTAAGCCCTTTTCAGACCCTCTAAACATGAAAATATTGTTGAGCGATCTTATTTCCCTTCACGCTCACTAAACTGAAATTTGAAGGCACGTATGTCCGGCGATAGTTTACCCCTTTTTAGGTCTAGATGGTCAACTGTATGAACAAAGGTATACTCTAGGAGCCTCATTTCTCTAGAAGAGTATTCTCAAGTATAATTTTACCCCTTTTTCAGGCCTGAGAGACTAAATTTATGAAAAAGGAACCCCCACAGAGTCCATAGTTAAGCTCTTTTCAGACTCCCTAAAATTAAAAATATTGCTGAGAGACCTTGTTCCTTCACACTTGTTAAAATGGTCTAGAAGAACATCTCATATGGAGTCCATAGTTAAGTTTTTTTCAGAATCCTTAAATCTGAAAAAATTGCCGAGTGATCTTGTCTTTATCACACTCATTAAAATGGTTTTGAATAGACATATTTTCAGTTCTAGTTTACCCCTTTTTCGAACCGACTAGACTACCTTCAAAAAAGGTACCCCAATGGATTCTCCTTTTACACTTTCTTGGACTTTCTAAAAATGAAAACCATCGAGATTACCTTCTCTGGGCGCGTTAAAATCACATTGAAGGATGTTAGAATTTCTTTTTATTAATCACGTTTGCGTACCTACATCTTTGGCCTAATTTCGGCTCCATGTTGCTCTCAACTAAACCATCTAAAGCATGCCTTATATGGAATCCCTGTAGCAATTTTTCTACATGTCTTGACACCTTGGCCCATGGAGGATTTTTCACGAGTGTCCTTTTCCTTCATATGTCCCTTTGCTCTGAGAATCCATGTGTTCCTTGTGCTTGGAACCAGTATGTCTACGACACTCGATCCTCCTTTGTAACATAGCATTCTTTTATTCTTTTTCAAACTTTCCACACTTATTGAAAAATTCAAAAATCAAATATACCCCAAAAAGAGGAAGGGAAAAGTATTTTATTTTTGTTGGCAACACAATGAGTCACCCTTGGACATAGCACATCCTTCTGTTTGTTGGTCAAGCTTCGGGATTTAATATGACCTTAGGAATCTATTCTCACTACATAGAACTGTGTCCTCCTCTGTTTTCTTATTCTTTCGAACATTTGGAGAGTTTGCGTTGCCTCCCGCATCATGAACTTATGTCAAGTACCATGTTTTCTGAGTCTCATATTTTGTTGTGCTATTGTCCAAGGGAAGTTTTTACCAAGATTGAGTCGGCCCCTCTGCAGTTTGTCTCTTTCCCTCATGCTTGGCCATCCCAAAATTCCAATCAAGTCTCTGTTCGAAATCAATGAAACCCTTAGCCTGATCATCAAGATCCTCTAGTCCGTTCCTGACAAATCGTCGAAGACCTCTGGGTAGTGAATTCGTACACTCATAATACACTTCTACCCGATTTGTGAAGATTTTGAAGTTGTTGCTCAATCTCTGAAGGCCTCATCTCCAACCATAAGGACTTATTAGCTTCTGGAAGATGGATATTATACATGTATATCTTTTTGATTTCGAGATGTAGATTCTTTATGTATTGCTTGCGAATACACTTTATATAGTTATATGACATGGATATGCAATGTATTTGATTGGAAACCATGATTTTATTTCATCCTGGGCATGGGTATTCCCACCTCAGTGAGAAAATTGTTATTTTACAGATGGCACCTCCTGAACTCTGGTCCCTCAACTCACTTTTTTCGTACGTTGGTGAATATTGATAATGTATTTTGGCCATCAGATGCTCTTCTGACTTCACACATTAGGGGGAATCTGTTATAACCCTAATTTTCACCATACATGCTTACCTAGCAACAAACCATCTCATTTTCCATGTTTTTCCAAGACACTACTGAAAAAATTCTTAAAAACACCCTTTTTGAAGGCATACGCACCCTGCTCCACTATTGCACCCATGTATACCTACAAAATCATGAAAAATATAAAGTTGTAGATGGAGTACAAATTTCTAGGTAGGTTTCCTAAAACCATTTGATTGCCTACATCTAGTTATTCAACCAAATCCCTAGCCCTTTTCATCCTATAAAAGAAGGGGTAGGGGTCCCATTTGGAAGAGGAAAATAATTGTAAAGAAACTCTACCCGATTTGGCATTCCCCTTGCCCCAACCTTTTTCAACCATTGTGTGATAATTGAAGAGGAGAAGCATATGTGGAAGTGGTTGGTACACAGTTGAAGAAGATCCCAGGACCATATTCGAGGAGCAGTAGTCGATTTCACCATTGTAAGTGACTTTTGTGAGGTTAATAGAAAGAATTACTTTTCCTGTCCCACCATATGAGGTGTTCAATATTCAATTTGGTTTATATTTTTGGAACCTCTAACCCACTAGTTCATATATGAGATGCATGTTCGTAGTTCTTTGTTTGTCTATTTGTGAATGCATGCTTGATTTGGGAGGATACTTACAGTCAAGGAGAAACCAAACACAAAAGGATCAAAACTGAGCGAGGAGTTCAAGGTAGATTTAGTAGATCCTCTTATCCTTTTGTTTTATGCATGAATGTGGGGTCTATGTTAGGATAATAGTAAAAATTAGGAGACTTTTGAAGGTTAGTTTTTTCATGCATTATTAAACCCTTAGTGCTAGTCCATAGGGGGATTTCCCATCCACAACACACAGCTTGCATTTCCTCCTCTTAGGCCTTGATATAATTTTTCTTTTTATTCTTATTTCTATTCATTCAGCTATTAAGTCTATGAATGCATTCTAACAGATCTAACATATACAAATATCACAAAATTATCAATTCATTCATTTATAGTCTAACTACTTACAGAAGGTAAACATGCAATAAATCACAATATATAACATAGCTATTACCATGGTTCACCCCCTCCTAGGATACGTCCACAAAGATATGTATCTTAGGATATTTTATTATAGTTTTGTAATATATGGCACCACACACACTTACAAATTTGTTCATACAATCAAAAAGAAAGGTCCACAACCCCTGTGATGTTGACTAGATCACACCATGATCCTCAACTTGTGATTTAACCTATGAATCTAATTACTTAACTCTCCTACAACTAAACAACTTAGAAAAATGGTATCAAATATTACAGTAGTTTCATTCACCAAACCTTACAAAAATTCAGAACCTCGACTGATTCAGGTGGACATTGGTGGACACCCACTTATTCCCACTGGATCCTCATGTCCATTTTTTATTCAGCGTGTCTTTTTGTATTGCTTTATAATTGTGAGTTCTACACTTATGGGGATATATGAAGCCTCACACATTCTCTAGGTGGATATGGGTGGCCTCTCGCCTAATCCAACTGGCTTATATTGTATGTTTTCATGTCAACACATCTTGTTATACTTCTAGGGATGTTTTGGGCCACTAAACATTGTTTTTTTTACTGTCCACAGTGATGCTATAGAAGAAGTCAAATTTTGACAATGGAATGTGTATTTATCTAAAAGACCTTTAGAATAGGCTATCACGTGCCTAAAATGAAGGTCGTATGCAAAGTTTATGACCCTAGGAAGTTGGGGTACCAAATTACACCAACCTAACCATAGGGCCCACATGAATTTTGGCGTTTCACCTTCTAGGGTTAGGTTTTTGGATGTCTAGGGTTTTGAAATTCATGAGTAATATGAAAAGGGCCTCTGGAGCCTCATTGTAATCCATTTTTCTCAGATGAATGCGCATAGCAACCACATCTCTTCTCAGGGATAGCTACCACCATTCAAGCAAGTTTTAGTTCTACAGTTTTATAGTTTTAGCCTATTCATTATTTAATAGAATATATTGTTCACTAGATATTTGTGTTATTATTTCTATCTTTGGGTTTATTGTATTCATTTTGTTAGTCAGTTTGTTCCTCTCCTAAATCTAGATAAGTGGTATCAAAGTGGTCTAATCTTCATTTATTTTTCTTCGTGCATGTCCCCGACAAGGTCTGGGTACAAGAAGTTTGGACTCGAACCCGTCGAGGCATTACCATATCTGTCGCACCGAGCCCGAAAACAACCCATGGGAGACGAGAATAAATACTATGGAGAAGGATATCCTATTTAAATGTTGCTCGAAGAATCCCTCGCACGACAAAGGATTGAAATGATGGACAAATTTGAAACGGGAGAAGCATCTTCATAAAACAACCATGAAACCCCCTTCAAGGTACATGTAAATTTTGATATTCCATTATTTGAAGGACTGATAGATGTTGATGCTATATATAAATGGTTGAATCTACTCGAAGGATATTTCTCGGTCCACAATTTTTTCGATAGGGAAAAGATCACTTTTTCACTCCTCAAGGTCGTTCCCCATGTTAAAGACTGGTGGGATACTTACTCTAAGAAAAGGGCCATGGAGGAATATGCAATTTTTGTGGTGGCCCCTACATGGGATTCCTTCTAGGATGCCATTAAAGAACAATACTACCATGTTGGAAGCTATGAGGACCAGTGCACTAAATGGACCACCTTACGTCAAAAAAGGGACCAGACAGTACCAGACATCACGAACATTTTCCATACCCTACGCACCAAATTGGGTATCAAATACTATGAGTGTCATATGGTGCTCAAATATCATGGTTGTTTGCATAGATACATTCAAACAGAAATGGATTTCCTGGACATCACCTCATTGGGCACGACTTATAGATACGCTGTCAAGATCGAGAAGAAATTTAAGAAGAAACGATGAGATTTTGGATCTGGAAGATCCTCACAGCCCAATCAGGGAAAATGCAACCCCAAACCATACAGGAATGGACCAAGTCAAGATGGCTGCCCTCAGGAAAATCCATCCAAGCCACAACACAATAAGGGAAATGAGAATATGAAGAAGGACATGGGAAAATGGTGTGAGTACCATAAAATTCCTTGGCACAACATTGATGAATGTTGCTACAAGAAGTCCCTCATGGCCGAGCTAAAGGATTTTGAGTCAGAGTCTGATTCTAAATATGAGTCAAATCCTGAAGGAGGGAAGTGGATTATCGATGTTGAACCCAATTCCACGATCTCTACCACCAAAGTCTGTCTAAGAGAACCAGAAGAACCATAGGAAGGGGAACACCTCTTTGACTCGTAGATGTGGATCAATGGGGCTCTGATTCATTTCATTGTTGATAGTGGTAGTCATAAGAACTTGATTTCAGTAGAGGTCGTCAAGCAGTTGAACCTGCCAATGACATCGCACCCGTATCCCTACACCATCAGTTGGCTTCATCAAGGAAGAGATCTTCTTGTCAGCCAACAATGTCATCTTCCCTACGACATCAAGCCTTTCAAATATGAGGTACTATGTGATAATTCTCCCCTTGAAKTTTATGATGTTTTTTTAAAACAACCATATTTGTGGAAGCGTCATGTTGTGTACGAGTCTATACCCCAYAGTGTTATTATTACTTTGGGTAGACAATTGTACAAGATCCTAGAGGTGGCATCGCCTACTTTTATTTCTTTAATATCTACTAAGTAATGAAACRAGGTCATCTCACAGACCAGGAAGTTTGTCTTCTTTGTGATCTGTGCTCATATTAAGTAGAAGGTCACCACCAAATCTGTGGAATCTACACAACACCTCTCTTTGCAGTAGAAGAAAGTGGATGGGATTGTGGAATAATACATARACATCTTCATCTCACCTACAGGGGTACCTACACACTACCAAGTCAAGAATCMCATTGATCTAACCCCCAACRCACCTCTATCTAATGGAACAGTATATAGGTKCTTGTTTATGGAGAATGATGAAATCGTGAGTCACATCCAAGAGCTTATTCAAAAGGGGAACATCAGACCCAGATCCTCCCCTTGTGGAAGATCAATTGTAATGGCGCAGAAGAAGGTTAGGACTTGACGACTCTGCATTGGTTACAAAGACTTAAACAAAATCATATTCATGAACCACTGACCCATTCCCAGGATTGATGACCTTCTTGACCAAATCAACGGGGGAACATTCTTCTACAATATTGACCTAAAGTCTGTCTCCCACCAGGTTCCCATCGAACCAATTGATGTCTAGAAGACAACCTTCAAGTCTAAATAAGGTCTCTATGAATGGATAGTCATTCCCTTTGACTTAACAAATGTTCCAGCCACTTTCATGAGGTTGAGGGACGATGTCTTGAGACCCTTCACCAACTCCTTTGTGGTGGTATATTTGGATGAAATCCTCATATTAATCAAAACATGGGAGGAGCACATGCAACACATTCAACATGTTTTGAGCACTTTGTGGCAACACAAGCTTTATGCCAACCTGGAAAAATTCTCTTTTGGCATGAACAGGGTTCAATACCTGGGATACATTGTTGATGAGCATGGGTTACATGTTGATCCAGCTAAGATCCAAGTCATTTGTGACTAACCAGCCCCAACCACACTGACTGAGCTTCGAAGCTTCTTGGTACTAGCCAATTTTTATTGATGGTTTGTGTTGGGGTTGTCCCATATTGCATGGGCCCTCAGCTAGGTGAACAAGAGAAGTGGTAGGGACAAGTTCATGTGGGGGAAGGAGAATCAACAAGCATTCGAATATATGAAACATCATTTGTGTTCATCTCTAGTACTCTTCTTGCCCGATCTACAACAACCATTTGATATTGAGACTGATGCATCTGATTATGTTGTTGACGCAGTCCTCACTCATCATGGGAATTTGGTGGCATTCCATAGTGAGACACTCTCTAATATTGTCTGTAAATACCCCACCTATGACAAGGAAATGTATTCCATTGTACAAGTCTATCCTTAATGGAAGCATTACATTATGGGGACAAATACAATCATACACACTGATCACAAGCCTCTATAGTTCATACAAACACAGGGGAAATTACAGAATGACTGCCATCAGAATTTTTCCACCTACCTACAACAGTTCCATATCAACATCAAATATAAGACATGTATCTTCAATCGTGTCACTGACTACCTTAGTCAGCTTCCTATGGTTGTACTCACCACTGTGCTCCATTTCTGTGGACATTAAACATCAGAATGGCCCTGACTTTACTAGCAAGATCCATACTTCACCACCACATATCGGCTCTTGGATACAAGCACCACTGTCACTATTTTTCACATTCAGGACAGACTCTTATGCCACCTAGGCCATCTATGTGTTCCTACAAGTGAGTGTGAAAAGATGATTTGAGAATCTCACTACAGTCGGGTGGAAAGACATTTTGGCATAGAGAAAAATGTGGTTGTTCTTTAGAAACATTTTTATTGGCCAAAAATTTGACAGGACATCAACAATTATATCAGATCTTACACTGTCTGTGCCATTGCCAAGACAAACATAAAAAAGCAAGGTTTATACACCCCTCTTCCTATTCCCAAGAATCCATGGGACTCCATCACCATAAATAACATGTCTGGTTTATCATTCACCAAGCACGAAAATGAGTGTGTATTTGTGGTCATGTTGGCCCTCGACCAAGTTTTGGGGAAACATTGGTCAGTCTTGGCCCAGTTTTGGACTTCGACATGTTTGTCGAAGTAGGAGCATCCAGGAAGAGCTAAGATCACATATATCACCTATTTGTAGGGTTATGTGGACCCAGTAAGGGGTCCTCTAAGGTTTTGTAACTGGTTTATGGGATGTTGGCCCATGGGTTTTTCCCATTTTTAGGCCTTATTGTAAGATCTTGTAAAGTATAAATAAAGAGAATTGTATTGTATAAGTAGTAGTTCAGGTAGTGATTTATGCAAAGGAATGTATGTGGTTGAGGATTTATGCTTGGCTGTGATTTTATAGAAGGTTCTAAGTGCAGTGATAAGACATTTTGGCTCTCTGCATTTGACCTATTTTTGGGAAGGGAAAAGAAGGAGGATCTAAGGCTTAGTAGGCAGATCTCTTGTATTGTGCAAAGATCAACTTTGTGGCTTAGTGCACAAGAGTGACTGGATGTAATATTTTTGTGAATAATAAAAGAGATGAAGTGGTTTGTGGATGTAGCCCCACCCTGGGGTGAACCACGTATATCTGGTGTCTCATAGTTTTCTTTGTTCAGTGTCTTTTTTGTTATGCATTTTCTTAGTTCTTTGCTTATGATGTGTAATGAATATATATTTTGTTGCTTAAGTACTTACTTATGTTAAAGGGTACATAAATGCTAGATCTAACATACAATGTTAAGTGATAAGTGTTCAGAGTGCATAATCACTTGTTATTACTACGCTTATATGTCTTTGATAATTCTCTGCAATGTTAATAAGGTTTATAAACTAATGCATGTTCACTTCCTAAGAGTTAACAGAATATTCTGCAAAGTGCTCTTATCACAGATCTGTGTCCTAGCCTAGTTACAGACACCTACATCCTATAACCCCCCTTCTTCCACCTCGAGAGAGACTTAGTCTGCTTCGTAGGTGTTTTCGAAAGAGTTGGTAGTTAGGGTTTTGTTGGTGTGTTGTTAAGTGTTGAACACTGGGTCTACCCTTGTGCCAACAAATGGTTTCGTTTTCAGGACCTGAAACTGTGTTTGCTGGGAACTGAAGTAAAGAAAAAGAAAATCTCTGTGCATAGGTCTACTGCTGAAGTGTGTAGTACTATACATGAATTGTGAAGCTTTGCGCCAAGAAATTAAGATATTTTGAAGAAAAGAGGTAAGATTCTAAAAGAAGCACGCTTTGTGCTTTGATAAAAGAAAGATAAGTGAAAAAGTTTTTTTTGAAAGAATGAATTTAAGTATGGATAATAGATTATGTCCTAGTCTGAGGGATAGGGTACAGTTGAAAGAAAGAGTTGATTTGAGTAAATTTAATGTAAATGAATAAATATATGTTATTCCTATGCATAGAAATATTTTTTGGATTGATAAGTGGATGCAGGAACCTAGAAAGAATTTTTGTAGATTGCAGGTCCAACACTATGATCCTAATGGAAGTGTGCAATACATAAAAGATTGGGGAACATTTAAGATAAAAATAGGATTGACTTTGTGTTATAATTGCAGAAGGTTGGGACATATTTCTAAGGAATGCCCTGGGGTAGGCCCTATTTGTATTTGTTGTAAGGTTGTTGGTCACGAGGTTGAGGATTGTCCAAGGATTATTGCTAAAGTTGAAGGGAGGGACATAAGACAAGAAAATTATGAAAAGAGTCAAGAGACTAAGGGTATGTTAGAAATTCATAAAAAGAAAAGGTCATAGGAAGTTCAGACTATGTTATTACAGTTGGAAGAAACAATGGATGTTCATAAAGATGTTAGTTTACCAGAAATCTTGAAAGCAAAACAACACATAAGTGCAAGAATAAAAGACTTCGACATAGACTGTGTCTTGGATGAAGAAACACAAGTGAATATTATGACAGAAGAAACTTGGGAAGTTTTGGGAAACCCTATTGTGGTACCTTATTTAGGAAGGATAGGCTTGTTTAAAGGAAAGACAATAACTTTATGTGGAAGAGTAACCACTGTACCTCTTATTGTTCATGGAACATCAACTAAAGAAGAATTTGAAGTCATTAGGTTTGTCGAGGACAATGCCCCTTTCCCACTTTTGTTAGGTAAGACTTGGATTGAGTATGATCAAAAGGAAAGCAGAGGAAGAAGCTATAGAAAATAAAAAGAAAGAATTAAGGGATTTCATAGCTAGGAAAATGGACCAACTATGAGAAGAATGAGAGGATAAGTCGAAGCAATAGAGAAAAGTAACAATGCAGGAGGGACATAAAGAGAAAGAATTAGCTATCAAGGTTGAAAGAATGCGAGAATTCTTAAAGGACCTATCTATCCAAGAGATAAGTGTTCCCACTTAGGAAGTGTTAAGAAAAGGGATATTAACTTCAGAACCTTTGAGGGTACCTCAACAGTGTGAAGCCACTATGCTAGGGGAAGATAAGAATAAAAATGGAAAGAGGATTCCAGAAATGGTTAAAGAGACTTAGAAAACAATAAATAAGGAAAGGAAGATCAATAAGAAGAAGTCTAAGCTGGAAAAACTACAAGAAGTTAAGGAAACTAGATGGAACACTTCGCAGACTGGAACCTCGCAAGAGGCAGGTTCATAGGGTTTGAACCTCACTAGAACAACAGGTCCGCACAGATTTGGACTTCTCCTTGGAGAAGGTATATAACCGTTGGAGGCACCCTGACTTTTAGAATGACGCTCCATAACATTTAGGAAATGAATTTATGGATTTATGGACTTCTTTTGGATGTTGAGACTACGCCATAATGGCTAGATTTACATTAATGGAAGCATTTAACACTAGTTTCTGTCTGTTAGAAGAGTTGTCACGACCACTCCACTTATTTAACTCGTTGATCATGGTGATGGGACCAATTTTTGTTACCTTTGATTGACTAATCTAAGTCAAGAATTATCCAAGTTTCGAGTTGTGCTATCTGAAAGTATACCTTGCATGTTTGTTTGTCTACCGACTGTCTATTAAAAGATAGAATGTTGGGCGAACCCAATGATTTGGAGAAGTTTGTCGAGGAATATATTAGGAAAATCATGGCCAACAGACCTATATCTGAAGGTATTCAGGCATCATCGACTAGGGGATTGCAGGATTCCCCTTCAACTAGACGTCGTTCCACCCGCATCAGCCCCGTGACTAAATAGAGAAGTAAGCATCGCGGTGATTTGGCTAATGTGAAGCAGATCTTGTCGATCCTGCCTGAGTATATTATGCCTCTAGCTAGAAGTGTTAGATGCAACAATATCCCTCATGATTTTGATTACTCTGTGTTCATTGCGTACATTCTGAAAGGAATTCGTATAGTAGGGAGACAGTTAGGGCAGATCCCACTGTTGAAGCAAAATAATTCAACTTAGAAGACTGGAAGAGCTACACCATGTTAGCTCCTCACCATTATTTAATGAAGACAACTAGAAAGAAACCTTGCCTCATCTCACAACCATGGATCAAGGGGTTGGCGTAGTCAACCGTATTGAATGTGATGAAGATTCTGCATTTTGGCCACCACCAGGAGGTTAATGCTTGCGTTAAACTCCTTTTTTCATGCTTTCATGGCAGATATATATGGCTCGATAGAAGAATTACCATGGATTTAGTGTTGATGCAACATATCAAAGGGTTAATTTTGAAGGGTCCTGACCCACAATAGTTCTATCCAGGGAAGACCTCAGATCAATATTTATCATAACACATCAAAGAAGCCTATGGAGAGGTAGAAAAGGGGAAGTGATGTTACAAGGTAGCCTCCATACAGGATGGCACATTTCCCCTTGATTGTCAACTCTTAGCTGGAAAGATAGTGAGGAAGAACCACCCCACACAAGTCACTCGGTTCGTGGTGGACCTCACAGGAATGTGTGGGGATGGCCTGCGGATGAACTAGGAGAACCACCTCGTCAACGAGATAGAAAAGTATTGCCACGAAGAACAGGACTTAAGATACGAGTTTCACTAGAGTTGGTTGATAATATTGATCACATTTGTGGCTTCGTAGATTCCTGAGGGAGCTGCTTTCCCAGAGATTGAACCTAAGGAGCCCCTAGCCACTCAGTTTTCCACACTGTGGTATACTAATGATATGATGAAGCAGTGGCAGTCTAATGCCCTGTTTCACTGATATTATCAGTAGTTGAAAGTTGTCATTGAATCATTCCCTCGTATGACACCGCATACCCTACATCAGTACTTGCCCATAGTGAAGTTTTTTGTTGATCCCCGCCTCATTTACATCACCATGTGAAGAGATGAGCACCAGGAAGAATTGCACTCATACTACAAGCTGACAGATGAAGATATGGAACAAATTATAAAGAAATGGCCAAAATAATTTCTTGTACCTCTCATCGATGAAAAGTTATCTGACACTGACACTATAGGAAGCCCGATGGTTATGCGAGTTGAATATGTTAGACAGTCCAGTGGGACAGAGAAACAGAAAAAATGGGTTGAAGTCTAGGACATAGAGAGTGATGAAGATGATGAAGATAAAACTTCTGGAGATAATGGGTTTGGCTCGCCTAGAGGAGGAGATGATGAAGCAGAAGGACTGGGAGGAGGATAAGATGAAGTAGAAGGACATGGAGGAGGAGATGATGGAGAAGAAGAGAATGGAGGAGTCAAAGCTACACCACCTGAATATCCCCTTGTTGGGATAGTGACACCACAAAAGAGGAAAGTTACTCCGAATAAACCTTCAACAAGGAAGAAAATGCATGCCAATAAGCCATAGTTGGAATCCACTCTCACTGATGATGACATTAATCTGGTCCGCGGAGCTATGGAGGATGCCTCTAAAGACATGTTGCAGAGATACAAAGAGAAACAGGTGGATTTATATGGAAGGATTGAGAGGGAGTTGAAGGAAGTGAAACAAGATATTTGCTTGGTCCGTGTAGTGCCTACTGCACCATTTGTGCCTTCTTCATCATAGACCGCAAACTTGGGCAATGAACCAACCCATTTAAGAAGGCCTGTTGATGCAACAAAAGCTCATTTCCAGATATCTAAGGAAGAGAAGGATAAGGCTACAAAACCCTTTCAAAAGGAGAAAGAAAAAGTCCTAGTACATTTATGAGTAGTGCAAGATAGTGTAGTTGCATATGAAAGTGAGAAAGTAGAGCTTTAGGAGGAAAAGAGAGATGGTGAAGCCCAAATACAGAAAGAAAAATAACAGTTTATCACAGAGAAGGCCATGGTCAAATAAGCAGTCAGAAAAGTATGTCACTTTGTACTAGGCTTGGTACGAAAGGACCAAGAGTCTGTTGAAGCTCATGTAGCGAAGCTCACAGAGTCCCTCTAGCAGTTTCAGGCTAGGATAACTGAGCTAGAGGCCCAAACAGTGTCGAGCACCCCATAGGAGGTGTGTTACCAGAAGGAGGAGTCTGCCAAAAACAAAGTAGCAAGTATAAAATCCCTCGCCTCAGCATGTAAACAGTTGAGTAACAAAAGCACCAAGACGTATGAACACCTCACCGAGGATATAGAGTTAAAGAAGCTAGAGGCTCAGTTATAGGAGGTGTAGCAACAAGAATTACCATTGCAGGTGCAAATGAAGTTGCTCATAGATGTGGAAAGGATGAAGAGATACTAGGAGAAGCGCACAGTATAACACCAAATCACTTTCCTCTAGGGTAAGGTCATGGAAGTAACACAGAAGTTACAACCTGTGCAGGATGAATCTTGCAAGGTGTTGAAGGAGATCGATGGCCATGGTTCACATTTTGAACAAGTAGTTGTAGTAGTAGAACATTTACTGGAAGGGCCTGTTATAGAGTAGACAGTCCAGGATCTCGTTGAGCAGGAGGCTTAGGTGAGGTAGCAAGTCGAGGTAGGTCGAGTTAAGATCTCGGATTTTGAAGCAATATTTTCCAAACCTGAGTGACTCGGGATGATTCACAGGTTAGTGTTGGGGGCTTGTTATCCCTCGACCAAGTTTTGGGGAAAATTTGGTCATTTTTGGCCCACTTTTGGACTTCGACATGTTGGTCAAACTAGGAGCGCCCAGGCGGAGATGAGATCACGGATATCACCTATTTTGATGGTTATGTGGAACCAGTAAGGGTTTCTCTAGGGTTTTGTAATGGGTTTATGGGATGCCATCTCATGGGTTTTTCCCATGTTTAGGCCTTATTGTAAGATATTGTAAAGTATACATAAAGAGGAATGTATTGTAGAAGTAGTAGTTCAAGTAGTGATTTGTGCAAAGGAATCTATGTGTTCAAGGATTTATGCTCGACTGTGATTTTGTAGAAGGTGCTAAGTGCAGTCATAAGATATTTTGGCTCTGTGCATTTGACCTATTTTTGGGAAGGGAAAAGAAGGAGGATCTAAGGCTTAGTGCACAGATCTCATGTCTTGTGTGAAGTTTGACTCTGTGGCTTAGTGCATAGGAGTGACTGGATGTAATATTTTGGTGAATAATAAAAGAGGTGAAGTAGTTTGTAGATGTAGCCCCACCCTGGGGTGAACCACACATATCTGGTGTATCATAGTTTTCTTTGTGCCATGTCTTTTCTGTTATGAATTTTCTTAGTTCTTTGCTTATGATGTGTAATGAATATATATTTTGTTTCTTAATTTCATACTTATGTTAAAGGGTAAATAAATTATAGATCTAACTTACAGTGCTAAGTGCTAATTGTTCATGGTGCATAATCACTTATTAATATTGTGCTTATCTGTCTTTGATTATGCTCTGCAATGTTAATAAGGTTTATAGACTAATGCATGTTCACTTCCTAAGCATTAACAAAATATTTTGAAAAGTTCTCTTATCACAGATCTGTGTCCTAGCCTGGTTACAAACACTCGTTTCCTGTAACCCCTCTGCTTCTACCTCGAGTGAGAATTTGCCTACTTCGCAGGTGTTTCCGAAAGGGTCGGTTGTCAGGGTTTTTTTGGTGTGTTGTTAAGCATTGAACCTCAGGTCTACCCTTGTGCCAATAGTTCATTGATTGGTTTTCGAAGATGGCCATCCTCACAGCCTTTAAGAATAATGTCACAGCGGTAGAGACTGACAATCTCTTCTTCGAACCAGTTTGGGCTCACTTTGGGATACCACATACCATCATCTCCGAATGAGACAGTAGGTTTTGCAACACCTTTTGGTCGAGTCTCTGGTCTCTGTTGGACACCAAGCTCACAAAATCCATTTCTTTCCACCCCCAAATCAATGGCCAAACCAAGGTCATCAATTATATGATTGTGCACATCGTACGCATGTACAATTCTAAGCATCCCCATACATGGGACGAGAGTCTCCCATATGTCCAACACAATTACAACAAGACTCTCCATAGTTCCATGGGTCATAGCCCATTTCAAGTGGGTCTGGGATTTCAACCCTTGGGACCCATTAATGTTGCACTTCTTCTTCCCATCGCATAGACAAAGTCTTCCCCTTATTAGTCTGTGATTGACAAAGCCACCAGGTTCATTAAGAAGATTCGACACATCCACCAACAGGTCCAAGAGATTATGCATAAATCCAATGCTAAGTACAAGTAACGCCATGATAAACATAGGGTACCACACCAATTTAAGTTTGGCGACAAAGTCTGGTTACATTTGCAGAAGGAGAGTCTTACCAGGCCCCATCAGAATATTTTCCTACTTCGTTATGGGCCTTACACTATCACCAAGGTGGTGGGTAGAAAGTATTTTGAGCTCATCACTCCACCCTTCCTTTGACTACATCTAGTATTCAATTTGGACCTCCTTGGGGCATATTTTCCTCCATTATTAGACACCTCTGAGATCATCGAAAAACTGACACCAACAAAGCTAAACCATGACTACATGGAACAAGCATCTACCGATCATATAGTGGACACACAAGTCAAGGGCACTCACCAACAACGGATCTAGATTTATCAGGTTTTCAAGGTAGGGCAACTCCTGCACCAAGGCAAGTGGCTCACCCAGGGCCAAATCCATCATAAGTTTCCTAACCTAATGGGGGGACTCAATGAAATGGAGACCATTGTTTTTTAAGGGGGGAGGATTGATCCAGGTGGATATTGGTGGCCACCCACCTATTCCAAATGGCTCCTCATGTCCATTTTTTATTCAACACATCTTTATGTATTGTTTTATAATTGTGAGATCTACACTTCTGGGATTGTCTGAAGCCTCACACATTCTCCAAGTGGATATGGGTGTCCTCTCACCTAATCCAACTATCTTATTTTTTATGTATTCATGTCAACACATCTTGTTGTACTTCCAATGCTATTTTGGGCCCCTAAACATTGTTTTTTTGACTCGCCGTAGTCATCCTTTAGACAGAGTCAGATTCTGATGGTGGAATGTGTATTTATCTTAAATACCTTTCCAACGAGCTATCACGCACCTAAAATTTATGACCTTAAGAAGTTGGGATACTAAATTTATTCAAAATTTATGACCCTAGGAATTTGGGATACCAAATTACACCAACTTAACCATAGGACCCACATGAATTTTGGCATTTCACCTTCTAGGGTTAGGTTTTTGGATGTCTATGGTTTTGACATCCATGAGTAATATGAAAAGGGCCTCTAGAGCCTCATTGTAATCCATTCTTCTCAGATGGATGTGCATAGCAGCCACATCTCTTCTCAGAGATAACTACCACCATTCAAGCAAGTTTCAGTTCTGTAGTTTTATAGTTTCAACCTATTCATTATTTAATAGAAGATATTGTTCACTGGATATTTGTGTTATTCTTTCTATCTCTGTGTTTATTGTATTAAGTCTGTTAATTAGTTTGTTCCTCTCCTAAATCTGGATCATCGACCTATTGATGGGTCCTAAATCCCTTTAGTTCAACAACAGGAACCAAACCCACCACCGACGCCCAATTAGACTCTGCAACGCTTAATGGTGGAATGGTTCTCCAAATATTGTGATCCGGCCAATTAATTGATGGGCTTTACGTTTTCTTGTGAAGGTGTCTCCTTCAGTTTGGACTTTATCTTTTTGTATTTTCTCTTAGGTGGGATAGATATAAGATTGTAAGCTAGTATAAACCAGCTTGGCACCAAAATGGTAAAAGGCTCTAAAATACTGGAGAAGAGGCTGAGCTTGGGATAACCCACTACTCAAGCGTGCAGACGACAATTCTATACCACAGGCCTAGTACTAATACGTTAACTGTGTGAGCATCCAATTATTATCTGAGATACTAATTATCAGAAAGAAAACACATATGCGATAATATAATGGAAAGAAAAATAATTCACCTACACTAATCATTCATCACATGATAACACAACAATTCATCTTCATCATAAAGAAAATAACAACAAAACATTGCACTGACAATAGATTTAATTTCTTGTACTCATTACAACATCCGTTCATGAAACAAGATAGGAAATAGGTCTTCTGCACATCCAATCATAGATGCATTTGATGAAAATATAACTTTGTCTCTGGTCTATAAGGACTTCTCAATTAAAGCTAGCTCAGAAATAGTTCTTAATAAGCAAAAAAGGAGAGTTTCTTGCAACAACCATCGAACCTTAACTAATTGGTCGATGTTTTTATTTATAACATAAAATTCAACTGAAAATAACGATTAAGTGTAGATAAGTAAACAAAATTTTCCACGTGGTGTTCTCTTCTAACAATTTTCCAACAGTCATCTTAGGATATCCCTTTGAAAGGGTGACTTTTCTCATACTCCGACCAATTGATGAACAACTCCTCGTAGTTTTGGGTGTATGGAAATCTGTGATGTTTCATCGGTAGTGTGTAAAATTCTCTGATATCCACCGCATGCACCCGATACTTGATCAGACTAACACTTAACTGCTGAAGCATAGCCCAAGCGCTGATCAGATGTTCCAGAAATTGTCATACCTATCCTGGAGTTGTGTCAGTCACCTTTGCTAGTCTTTCATCCCATGAATAATCTTTCTTGGCATGTGATTCGACTATGTTGCACAACTCGATGAAATCGTCAAATGTGTTGAACTAGGGAAATTTGATATCCTTCATCACCTTGTTGATCTTTGTACCCAGTTTCTCTTGGATTCCTTAGTGAGGTTTCAAAGACAATTTTTCTCGATAGTCGAAGGGATATTTCCTGCAATCATAATAAAAATCATTTAGAAATTTCTTACAGAAAAAAAACCTGACAAAATATTTGTAAATACGTAAGCGTGAAGAATCCAAACTGATGCATACTAGAAAAGCTCACTAAGCCTGATTGTTTGATACTTACGTGATCTCTGCAACCCTTCGAATTACCTGCAACATCCTTTTCCTTTAGTTAGGGTGGGTTACATCCGTGTGCCATAGCATGAAAGATCAGGTATGAAAAACATGAGAGTCAAAGTCACGCCAGTGGCCGGTTGTCCCTTGAGGTCAAAAAAGGATGTCAGAGTTGAACATGTGTTGAAAGTATGAGTAAGTTCCAAAAGAGATATATATTTTCATAAAGGAAGTCATTAAATTCTTCAGGTCGAGGAAAGTTTCTCAAACATGAGTCGCATCAGCAAGTGCATCAACCATCATCAACTCATTATGGAGGCTGGGGAATTAAAAAAGAAATCGATGCGATTGCACCATAGGTTCTTTGCAACTCCTCTCGGTTGCATATCACATGCTTTAGATCATACCTGTCGGGCAGATGTGACACAAAAATCCTTTAAAACATCCCATCACAAGGCATTCAATGTTCCCTAGCATGTTTCGACTCACTGCCCACTCTGTTATAAATTCTAGATTTTCTGTATGTGTTCTACTTACCAGTTGAGGTTATGCACTGACTTGTCTTGTGAGCCCAACTTGATCAAATTATTTTTTTTGGAACTTTGTCAAGTCACCCACGCATAAGGTAGATACATTGTCGCACCATGGGAACTCCTCAAAACACAAGATGGGACCTGCGAGGCATCCAAAGCACCAAGCTTGAGCCACAAAATGCCTGGGACTCATTCTTGTTTGCAGCAAGTGTTCCCGAGGATTCAAAGGGAGATTCCTACCTTCACTCAGAAATGAGAGTATCTCCTTGTATGGAGGTTTAAGTGGAAGAAGTTACGTCAGAAGGGAAAAAGTTGGAAGCCATGCTTCCTCAACAACAGATACCATAGAGGAGAGGAAGGCCTAGGAAAAATAAGGAAGTCATGGGGGGAATCCAAATCTCGATTGAGTCATGTGCATGATCAACCACCAAGGATCTCCTAATGCCCGTTATCTAGATAGAGACTGTCAGAACCACAAGTAAAGGGAGAAGGAGATGAGAGAGAAATATAGAAGCATTGGGTTCTAATGTCTGAGGACCTAATCCATAACTGGAGTAGGCACAACTTGCCATAGCTGAACGTTAACAGGAGAATAGATAATTATGTCGGAAAATAACCTTGAGGTGTCAGTGCCACAAGCTGATGAAGGGAACAAAACCTGGCTCAAGTGACAGCTTCGAGAAGCACAAGATACGATAGTTTAGCTGTGCGAAGCACAAAGGGTGTCAGAAGGAAAAAATATGACAACACCTCCACAAGTGTGAGGCAGCCGGGGAGAAATTCTGCATGTAGAAGAGGCATGATGGGCAGACTCTATTTTGTATTCTCAAACATGGCGCAAAACTTTGATAGTCTTCCCCTTCTTCTTTGTGAAAATTTTCATGTTCTCAATGTAATCGGGTTGGTTGTCCAAAAGGTGTAGATAGTGTCTATTGTACGTAACTTGAGCCCAATGGCAATCTAATATATAAAGTCTTGAATTTTTGACGAAAGGATTCTAGTCATAGTAGTTGAATGCATCATTTTTCTCTTTGTCTGTGAATCTATTGTTTTCTTTGTCCAAAATTCTTGTAAGTTAACGCCAATTTTGTGCTTAGTGTTTCTCCAAGTTGTTTTATCGACTTCATTGTACAGTGCTGGCGTGGCCCCACTGACTCGAGATACATGGTAATGAAAACTGGGAACTCATCTTGCGGGTGATGGTCGGACTTGGGACTTTGTTCAATTTGAGCACTTTATGTGTAACTTGGGACTGTCTATGCCGAAACGTATCGGGGACTGACCTTCATAAATAAACCTAACACATGGTTTCCTTGTGGATTATCATCCTCAAAATTCCCCTGATACCAACAATGTTTTGGAAGTCGGTGATCGGCGATATCATTTCATTTTCATTCAATGCTTACTCTTTTCACATTTTATCGATGCCAAAAGGGATCGGTTGTCAGTGATATCCTTGAGTGACTCTTGTCACGAAAGAACAAATTCCATTAGACTACCCCAACGAAGATCAGTGCTTAGCGACCTCGATTCTCTTGGGTGATTTCCTTTCATATTTAATCCTTCGATGCTGATCGATTTAAGCACGTCAGGGAAAAGTCTTGACTGTTGATTATTTAATTAAAATGTTAGTCTTCTAAGTTATGGGTTTTTGCATGTGCAAGAAAACCTTGAAATACTTAAATGGAAAACAAAATGATGAGTAAAGGAAGAATTTTTCATACCGAAGTAGAATCAGATAGTGTAAATGATCAAGTGGTACCCAAAAAGTAAAAATTTTACATATGATTTTTAGGGTGTGTTGAGTGCTCAACACGACCTAGACTTCCTAGGTACTTATTTATACTTATTTGTGTTGAAATAATGTAACTGCAAAGA
>ML833731.1:52905-70247 GCA_009831015.1 Picea engelmannii
GGGGGGGGGGGGGTCCGAAAAAAATCTTGAGCCATTGATTTGAGCACGTGTTTCATGGCCGCATATCTTTGCACGATTTTTATCACTCATTCCAGACCCCCCCTCCATTAAAGGCAGAATGAACAGGGGGTTCAGAATCCAATGTTGACCGTAGATCTGCGTGCTCGATCTTGGGCCGTCCATATGTGTGCAGGTCTTATCAAAAATTCCATACCCCCTCCCCCTGCTCCATTAAAGGTAGAACGGTCCAGGGGGGGGTCCGGAAAAATATTTTCACCGTAGATCTGGGTGCCATGATCAGGACCATTGATATGTGCAAGGAGCATAAGTGGGGAGCGGAAAACACATGCGCCGAGGAAAAATTAGGATAAATGCATTTTATGGCTTTTTCCAAGGTTTTTCAAATAGAAACCACCATGGGGCTTGATCAACACCATTTTTAAACATCTGAAACATGGTGCAACATTGATCATCAAACTGGTTCTTATTGAAATAAAGCAATAAAGCAACTAGCCTATATTCTAACCTAGCTTCCTAAATGACAATTAACCCAGATTAGACTGTTGGGTTAAGAATTTATTCTACCCTGGGGCTATCTGACCAAGATTAGACAGTCTGGCCAGATTTATTCACTAATCTAACCTAGACACTTTGGCTAAGATTAAACTGTTTAGCCAAACTCATTCAGTACCCTATCAACATCAATTTAAAAAGAACTTGGCCATGCTTGAGAGGTATGGACCAAGTTACTATTATTGCATGGGGATTTTATTGAAAATATTTTATGCCCTCTTTTCTTTTTTATTTATTTATTTATTTTTTCAAATTATTTGCAGAATGAAAAATCATTTGTCAACAAAAAACACTATAGACAGATAATATCCCAGTCACCAGTTGATCCTATAACTTATAGGGTGATAACAACGGCTCCACTTGGGGATGGTACTTTCCATGTGAAGTGCCAAGAATCCTGGTTCCTGTCATTCTGAAAATTTCTGCCTAGTAGCCTTCGTTGATTGATTAGCTTTATTCTCAAAAATTGGAAGAATAGTGGTCAGCGGCTTAGGGCCTTCTCTTCGGGCTTCAACCAACTAACTAATGTTATTCACTCAGAAAATGCAGGCGAAAAAATAAAATAAAAAATGGTATGTACAATGGAGAGTGAAAACTCGAGTCTCTACTGGGGTGCTACATAATGTTTCAACATTCTGCCATTTACAGGTCCTCATGGCAGATCTGTCCCATCAGCGTTGTTTAGCAAGAAAGAATTGTTTCCCTTGAATGCTTGAATCCTGTATGGTCCTCTCCATAGATTGTCAAATTTTCCATGTTTTCCCTTGTCTTCATTTCTGGCGTCCCATCTCAGCACCAAATCTCCTAGCTCAAAATCATCTTCCTTGGTTCTTTTTTCAAAGATCTTCTTGATGTTTTCTTGGATTACCTGAGTCTTGTTGAAAACTTCTTCCCTAGACTGATGCAAATGGATCATCTGGTTGATCCTTCTCTGTGAGTCATTTGGCTCGGCTTGTACATCTTGAAGCAAATTCATGATAGGGACTCCTAAGGAAGTGGGGAAAACTGCTTCTATGCCAATAACCAGCTGGTATGGTGACATACCGATTGACCTTTTGGTGGTCAGTCTATCAGCCCACAATGCAAACACCAACTTGTTATGCCATGATTTCTTGTTTTCTTGATGATGTTCACCAAGGTTTTGTTTGAAGATTCCGCCAGCCCATTCCCCTGAGGGTAGTAAGCTGTGGAATGTCCCAAACCAATGTGATACTGGATGCATAAATCTATGAGTTTCTTCGACTGAAAAGCAACTGCATTATCAGTTATAATCTTTCTAGGACATCTAAAGCGAGACAAGATATTATTTTCAAGGAATTTGATAATAACAGAGTCAGTGGCTTGCATGCTTGTTACTGCTTCGATCCATTTGGTAAAATAGTCGGTGGTAGTGAGAATCCACATGTGTTGACCTGAAGAAGGGGGGTGTATTTCTCCAATGAAGTCCAATCCCCATTGCTGGAAAGGGGCTTCAACTGAGATCGGTTTCAGAGGGAGAGGGAGAAGTTTCCTTTTGCCTTCAAACAGTTGACATTGATGACATGCAGTCACTTTATGATGTATGTCGGTGAATAGGGTGGGCCAATAGAGTCCAGCTCTGAGTATTTTTTTGGCTGTGACCTTCCAGTTTAGATGGCCACCACATTATCCTGCATGAAATTCTTGTAACACTTTGTCAGCTTCATCTTTCAATAAACAATTTAACAGAATACCTCCAGGATCTTTCCAATACAAATTGCCTTCTAGAATACAATATTTCAATGATTTCAACTTCAGAAATCTAGCTTTAGTCTTAGTCAAACCTGGGGGAGCTTGTAAATTTTGCAAAATGAATATAAGGTCTACGTACCATGGAGATTTGAGAAATAACTCTCTCATGCTTGGAGTCGCCATCTCACCCTATTCATCTGCTGCAGCTAAAAAATTAATGTCAAGAGCATGGAAGTTAGATTCAGCCATTAATTTAGCAAGGCCTTGACCTTTGATTAGTTTCATAGGTTTAATCTCTATGTCATATTCTAATATGACAACAATCCATTTCCCTCTTCTTTCATCCGGATTGTCCTGGGTCAAAATGTCTTTTACTACCGCATTCGAAACATATGCAATGGTATGGGAATGGAGAATGTAGACCCTAAAATCTTTTATAGCTTTTACCAAGGCAAAAGCTTGTTTCTCCATTATCTTGTAATTCAGAGCAACATCTCTTAGCACTTTACTAAATAAAGCTATGGGTTGTTCATACCCTTTACTGTTCTTTTGTAGCAAGACCGTTGCTATAGTATGTTCGGAAGTGAAGAAAAAAGATAGAAATCTTTAGTAAAATCAGAATTGATCAAAACATGGGCCTCTATGAGTGCTCGTTTGACTTGTTTGAAAGACTTCCTCAACTCAGTGTCCCATTTTATTTTTACATCCTTTTTTAGCATATTCTTAATGTTTCAGAGGAGCTCGGCCAGATTGGGAATGAATCTTCATAGAACGTTTATTCTCCTGATAAAAGACTATAATTCTTTAATGTTTCTTGGGTGTTCTAATTTTTGTATGGCCTTGATTCTGCTGGGGTCTATTTTGATTCCGTCCTTGGAGATGATGTGTCCTAGCAATTTGCCTTCCTCTAGCCCGAAAAGGCTTTTCTTAGGATTTAAATAAATCCCAAACCTTCTACATTTCTTGAAAACTTGTCTGAGGTGTCGTAGGTGTTCGTCATCAGATTGGGAAAACACAGTTACATCATCCAAATAGATGACGATAAACTTACCTGATTCTTCCATAAAGGCAATATCCATCGCTCTCTGGAAAGTGGCTCCAGCGTTCATCAAACCAAAAGGCATTTTCACATACATGAAGGTGCCCCATGGTGTGGTGAAAGCGGTTTTGTCTTGGTCATCCGAGTGAACTAGGACCTGATTATAACCTGAGAACCCATCCAACAAAGAGATTCGACTGGATCCGACCACCCTTTGTAGGATGTGTTCCATTTTGGGCAAGGGGTAATTTTCCTTTAGGGAGACCTTATTCAGATTTCAGAAATCAATGCATAGCCTGATTTCCCCAGATTTCTTACGTGTCGGGACCAAATTCGAGACCCATTTGGAAAAACGCAATGAGACTATGATTTTGGCATCATACATTTTTTTAATCTCCTTTTCTATCAAAGGGAGTAACTTGGGATTTATTCTCCTAAGTTTCTATCTAAACGGTTTTTGGTCTTCTTTTATTGGAATCCAGTGTTGTATGATGCTGGTATCGTAAGCTTTCAAATCCTCATAACCCCAGGCGAAAACATCCAAATATTCTTTGAACAACTCAATGTATTTGAGTTTTTTCTCAGGGGGTAATGATTTAGACAATTTGACCATCCTAGGTTTCTCTTCGGTCCCTATGTTGCAATCTTCTACCTCTTTTCCATTAGCTTCAATTTTTAGTTTTTTGGCTACATCGTTAAAATCAAACAAGTACTCTAAAGGAACTAGACCCCTAGGAAAAACATTACTTTTCAAATGCAAAATATCGGCCTCCATCTCATCATTGCCTAATTCTCCTGAATCTACGCTATTTACACTATCAATTTCAAAATCAGATCTATTTACATTTTCATCTTCGTTCTCTAAGTCTATATTTGTACATTCAAAATCGTTTTTACACTAAAGAAAGTCTTTGATTTGATCATCATTACCAAACACTTGCCAGTACCTGATATTATCGGGAACGGTTGGTCTGCACTTTACCTCCACCGTGTATGGGTGAGTCAAGTGGAAAGGAATCTTACATGTGGTTGCTGACATAGCCAATCCATCCGCCAAAATATTTTGTTCTCTCAGCATTACCTGCAAGTCAACTTCAGTGAAACATCTCAGGGCATCAAGAACAACATTCCTATAAGATCTAAGATGGGGATGCTTTGCAGCATACTCACCTTTAATTTTCTTGATTATTAACTCAGAATCACCCCTTACCATAATCTGTTTGGCACCAACCTTTCTCAAAAGCTTCAGACCGAGCATCAAGGCTTCATACTCAGCGATATTGTTAGTGCATTGGAAATTTAATTTGTAAGAGTGGTTTTCCGAGTACCTGGTTCTGTTATTGTGTAGCCAAACTCTCGCTTCGAGTCCTTCTTTGCTTACTGCTCCATCAAAATCCATGCTCCAAAAATCTGCAGGTAGCTCTTTAGTTATCACATTTTTCTTCCTTGCTACCTCTGTGATTTCTTGGCCTTCATGTTGACTAGATGTATCTTCTCTCAGCTGAGTATCTTGTTCTCCCATGTCACCGTCATTGTACAAGATAAAAGAATCCAAGTTGGAATGCACGAAGTAAAGAGGATAGTTGTGTGGTTTTTCTTGGCTACTGACCATGTATTTCATCAATGTTTCTCTGTATAGCCTTCTTTGTTGCCCGAAAACTAGGATAGTGGAATAAGACATATCTAGCTGCAGGGTACCTCTCAACTTAGCCCCCCAAGACCGGGATAGCAACATTCCATACTTCAGAGGGATGTCTGCAACTACCACATCCATTACCATGCTCTTTGTAGGAATCTGAACCAAGGTGATACATAGGTCCTTGATCAAACCAATACATCTAACTTTACCAGAGTCGAATGAGTGTAAATCCTTGTAAGGTTTGGTGACCTCCAGTCCCAGTTTCTCCATCACTGCTTTAGGCATCAGATTGTGGGAAGCACTGGAATCCAGCATAGCGTTATGCAATATCAGGTCATGTATGTTTAGACTGATTTAAAAAGGAGTGACATCTCCATTATTATCTGGGCCATCTACTTCAAGTCCGAACAGAAGTTCAGGTTGATCATCTGTAAAGTTCACGGTATCTGAATGATTTGTTGATCCAATGGTTAAGGCCTTCATGCCTATGTCAGGTTCAATGGTTAGTGCTTTAATCACCTGTGAATGATAAACGTCTTTGTTCATCAACTCGGAAAGTGGAATGGGGATTTTTACTTTGGCTAATTCTCCCTCAAGGCTGAAAGGTGTAGGAGTTCTGCCTTGGCTCATCAATTTTGGTTTGTCCACCACACTCTTCTGGCCAGAAGTATGGGTGGATTAATAGGCGAAACCTCGGGCTATGACGATCTTTTCAGAATAGTAAGGTTTTTCTTTGCGGGAACTTTGGCAGTGCTCTTTTCAAGAATCTTCTCGGCAGATGGCTCAGAGGCCTTCTTGGTTTCAACTACTTTCTTCATTTCAATCACCTTTTTTGGGGAACTCCCTTTTATCTTTTTACTCCACAGATTATACTGTCGGTGTACCTCCAAAATGGCATTTTCAAATGCCTGTTGTTCTGCATGTTCAACTTCTTCACTTACTTTTGTTTGATTGAGAAGAAAAAGTTCTTGTTCTTCTTTGGTAAGGAAAATAGCTTCGTTATCATGAATTCCCATGAGATTTATGTGAGTATCCTCTAGTTCCTCAATCACTTCCTCCCCTTCATCAACATAATTTTCTTGTAGGGGAGGTCTGCTCTGCTGATCTAGACCTCTCTGTTCTCTTTGATCCCTAGGATCTCTCTGTCTGATTTGAGGAGGGTTTCTCCTAAAGTTAGGGTTATGAATCTGAGGAGCTGGTGGATTTTCTCTTGGAGGATTTCTTTCTGACACAGTAAGTATTTCCATCATTCTTTTCATTGCTCTAGCCAAGGAATCCAATTTGGAATCAGAGGTTGACGTGGAAGGTTCCTCTTTAATTGTGACTCTCCTCTATGACCTATGTTGTGCCCTTTTTGCCAACAAATTGGCCTCCACACTTATTGCACTTTTCTGCATGTCTTCCAGGGTGGTAGAATTTCTTTCCCTTAGTTGGTATGACATATCAGCGTCAAAACCATCCGGGAATTTTATTAATGCCAAACCATGTGGAGGTTTAATTTCAGTTGGGATTGCGTTGTATAGGTTATTGAAACGAGTGTAGTAATCTTGCACTGTCTCACCTTGATTTCTTCTAATATTTTCGTATTCTAACAAGATTTGGAGAGGGTTTTTCTTTACCTCCCATCTGTCTAGAAAACTCCTTTAGAATGCGGTAAGGTCAAGGACTGAGGCGACATGCAAACCTTTGTACCATTTTTTAATGTCACCTGTCAAACTTTGGGCAAACAATCTCATTTGAATGTCAACCTCATCTACTTCATGCAGATCATAATAATCATTCATTTTATCTACGTTTTGTTGTGTGCTCAAAGGTCCTGTTGCATCGAACTGTGGAAGTCTCGTTTGATAGTCTTGGGGCATGGCATGAAGAGGTGCATCCAACACCAAGGGAGCATATCAAGCTTCCATGATGTGTGGAGGGGTTGGGATAATAGACTGGATGATCGGTGAGGTAGTGATTGAAGACGAGGAGGAGGAGGGACTGGATAGGGAGTGGTTTGCGGTTTAGCAGTGGGAGACAGAACTTCAGGGGTTCCAGGTTGTAAAACGGTTGGGTCAAAAATGATTCCAGTCACAAAACTATCGGACCCTGTTCTAACCAGGCTCTATTGGGAAAAGGTGTCAAAGTCAGGGTTTTGAAAGGTAACGAGCTTCCCTGAAAAAGAAAGGGACTTATGAAAGAGAGTATGACTTACTGAGCCTTCAACTATGGTCTTTTTCTTGAGCAACTGTTCTGGTTTATCTATCACTGTCGCAGGTTCTAGGTTTGGATGAGATCGAGTATAAACTTTCTTGGGAGCCAGATTTCTTTTTGATTATATATATATACTTTTTAGTTTTATGAGTCCGAAAATAATATGTACAAATTTTAATCAACCTCTAAACATTACTTTCTTCTCAAATTTGCAATACTCCAGGAACAAACTTTCTTTTTAGGGAAAAGAAAACATGAAATTATAAATTTTTAATTCGTTTCCCCAGTATGGTCGCCACTATGTTAGCACTTTGTAAATTTCCTAGAGGTTGACAATAGAAGAAATCTGCAAAAGGTAACTTTATCCAACTGCTTTCGAAGCTGGGATCTATCCCTTCCAACTTTAGAGAGGGATCTCTCTATATAATTTAGCTATGTTTCCAATTTTAAATATTAGGCTAGGTAAAGAAATAGGTCGGTTTTCTTGTCAAAGTGTTTTTCGGATTGGTTGAGATAGTCTACACATCCATTGGGCTATGGGGTCTGTGCTTTAATAAAATATGAAATACGAACCAGAAACGCAAAGGAAAACTTTCACAGGGCGAGATAATATAATCACTGGATTCTTTAATAGCATAAATGATGAATAGTAGAAAATATGAGAAAGATAATTTCAACAAAGAAGCAGTTAAGAATTTCTTTATTGAAAACACCAGAAGATAAAACACTAAAATCTTTCGAGTCAGAAACAGGGTATACGAGATAAATCTTGCAACATTCATTACTCTTAAATATTAGATTTAGAAAACAGTATGACAACAAAGCGAGAATAACATTCAACTTAGAGAGAAAAACATCACCAATGAATACACGCAAGAATCCTGTAAAAGTGCCTCCTTTTATTAATGGAAGATCTCTTCAAAAATATTACAGTCTGATAGCATCAGGGTGTGAAGATCAACAACCCTCAATACTTAGAAAGATGAAGTATTTATAACTCAAATTACAAACGATCCTGTCATTAATGATCAGGATGTGCTAAATCTATTTTTAGCCTAACTAACTTAACAAATTTCCTAAATTTAGGAACTGCTTGATGATGTGGTGTAACTGGATGTTGATTTCTGGGTGGTTCATTGATGAAGCCTCTGCATGACCTCATCTGACTGGACAAATGACTGGACTGGGACAACTCATATGCTACTCAATCAGATCACAGAGTTCCTCCCATCGGAGATGATTGGGCATGTTGACTTTGAGTAGCCTTCGATACACTTCATCCATTTCTGTGTACTTGGTGAAGGTAGGGTTGGTGAGGAAGATGTATCGAATCTCATGTTGGATACCGATGTCCCACTGAAGAGAATATAGAAACGCCTTGCCAGTGATGCTCCCTTGAATGCCTGCAAACTTTGAACTGTCCTTAGCCACATCGGCCAATCTCTTCTTGTAGTCTGGGAGTGTCATCAATTTATCATTGATTACCTTCAGACGAGGAAGACCTTTCTTCTGTAGAGCCTCAATCTTACTAAAGAATCTTTGTACCCCTAGGTCCATGGCCTAAACCTTTTCTTCTAGCTGAATCATTAATCCTCTCTTGGTCAAAACTCTTTTGACCTCAAGGATGGTCTCTGTTCTGTCTTCAATTTTTAGTTCTTCCAGTTCTTCCCTGGTCTTAGAATTAAGGAGCTTGATGATCTCGTTTTCCTGTGTTGGAATCTCTCCCAATTCTGATATGATCTTCTCAATGGCCTGCTTGCTTCTCTGCACGAATTCATTCTGCTCAAACATTATCTGTATCATGGTCCATATCTCATTCATGTACTTGGTGATGTCTTTCCATACACTTTCTTTAACCTTGGCCAAAGTCTTTCTTACCATTGTTTGCTTCCGGAGCTGCTGTAGCTCCTGTTTGAGCTACTCTGTCACCTGCTTTTCCTTGGAGAGGTTGGTCTGAAAGGAATATTTGAGTTCCTGAAGGTTCTCAATCTCCTTTTTGAGCCTGCTGATCTTTGTTTCCTGCAAGTTCATCTTTTCCATAGACTTAGCCAGGTCGGTTGTCTTCTCCTGGGATGTCAATGGAGTCACGGATGGGACTTCTGTCACTGATGTTGTGCTCACTCCTAGAATTGGAATAGCACTCAGTGGAATGACTTCCATTGGCTTCAATTTCTCTTTCTCTTTTAATAGCTTCTCCATCTCATCTTCCATTTCTTTAAGCTGTGCATTCTGCTCCATGAGCAGCTTGAGCATTTCATCTTTCTCTCCTTCTTTCTCTTCTATCTCCTTCACCTATGAATCCTCTCTGGGTGGGAGCTTCAATTGTTTCCTTAGGGAGGATATGTCAACATTCTTCTTCTTAATCATTTCCTCAGTTTCTTTTACATTCGAAGGATCGTAACCGATCTTGAGGACTAATTCCTCCAAAGTCTTGATTCTGTTGTCCTTGGCAAAGGATGATATCTTCTCCAACTTCAGTTGTGTTTGAACATTCTTCAGGGACACTTGCAGTTTGGATGCAGTAGTGGAAGCATGCACCAGCGTGTAAAATACTATTTCCCCTGTCTGCTTATGCAGATCCATTTGATTGGCCAGATGCACGTCCTTCGTCTGGAATTTGAAGGTGGCCCTTTTATAGTCAGTGATCACCTTTGGGTCGGGTACCTGTGCCTGGAGGAATTCCATATGCATTCCGCCCTTCTTGGTATCAAATGCCAATAGAAACCTATGTTGCGCAATTGACGTCTGCTTCTAGAACTGGGCGCAAGTACTGTTGGTCAGGGTCTGGTTCCTTTTCTTGATCAGCTCATACTTTTTGAATATACTCAGCTTCGGTCCCACCTTGCCTGGCTTGGTGGTCAATGGAGAATCTGTAGAATTTTTCGTCATTGATGAGGTTATGACCTTATGGAGGCTCAAACCGAAGGGTTAAATACCAACTTTGGTCACTGTAGTAGACGAGGTTTCTTTTTCCCTAGTCGGGCCAGGAACTGCAGAAGTCTTAGGCCTCTTGGTATGCAGTTGGAATTCTTTGGACGATACCTTAGTAATAGGAAAAGATAAATCTTTCCTAGGCCTCTTCTCTTTCGGGACCTGTGGCGTGGTCGTTTGTGATAGAGGGGCCGGGGGATCATGTTGTTCTACTTCAATCAATGTGTTAGTCTCCCATACTGTCTGATTCACAAATTTCTCAATTTCAGGCCTAGATTCATGAACATATGGGATGTTCTTGTTTTTTACCCTCATCTCAAAAATGATTCCCCATGGATCATAATGCCATGGGAATCTCATGAAGAACTTCATTTCCCACAACATCCTGTCTGCTTCTTCCCCAATGCCACGATTGTTGCATATGAAGGAGCCAATCTACCCCTTGATTCTAAGCTATTGCTTTTTCTTCAGTGACACAAAATGGATATCATCGGAATTTATTATCTGCCTAATATATTCCAAATCAAAAATTCTGACAGGAAAATACTTGGGCAGCTTATACGATGCCAACTCACACCTGTATACTCTGATCTCGGTATAATCTTGGTACAAATACCAATCCCCTGTCTGTGTGTTATCCGAGAGATGTAGGATCCTCTAAAATTCATCGTTTATCTGAGGCTCGGGCCTACCGCCTAGCATACTTAACACAGGGTGGTAGAATTGATCAATGAACTCCTTGAAACTGAACTCTGTGGAGTTGTGCTTGAGAAAGGAGGTCCATGTTGTCACTGCCTAGGGTCTGCCATCTCCATCCATCTTCTGCATGGAAAAAATGAATTTGTCCACTTGGAAGAAGATGAACAAGTACGCCAGCAGGGATGAGTATCGAAACATGCCTTCCGTGGTGAAATTTATGAACTGTTCATGAATATTGTTCGCTAGGAATGTGCTGAAGTCAAACTGAGTGGTGGGCTTTCCATTGGTAGAGAATATGGATAAAAATCCCAGAATGGGTTCATCTACCCACTGATCAGAATAGTATCCTAACAAGGCACAAAGGGATGAGATGATCTAGTTTCCTTTAGTCAAGAACATGGAAGACGGATAAGGAGGATTTGTGGAGGGAAATTGAGTGGATGGGGGGAGGAAAAGCTCAAATATTTGAGCTCTTTGGGGGAAAGTCATTTTCTGGTATAATTCTATAAGAATTTCCAAGTTGAAGGGGGATGCAGAGTCGGCTCAAGGGATTTGCATCATTTGGTCGATGGATTCGAGCATGATGAGGAAAAGGATCTCTCTGGATGAGGAAACAATGACAGTTTGCTCAGGAATGTAGTGGGCTTGGCACTTGAGTGTGAACTCTGGAAAATGGTGAATTTGAGAAAAGAGGTAAAGGGGTAAGTTGGACTCCCAGAGTCCAATTTCATCACTTTGGTCCACGAAGACTTCCTTGAGCCACGAATGAAGGTCTGTGAAATCAAAATCGCACTTTGTATCTGCAATTAAGCGGTCTTTGTCGACCAGTGGGATCCTGTCAAGGTCGACAGGAGGCGGGAGAAATGGATTCTCCTCTCCTTCTGCTTGTTTGGACTTTGGCACCATTTCTTCAACAGTACCTGCAAGACAAACAACGTTAGTGGGGTGAGTGACTATGGATGAGGGCAACTGACTGTAATGGAGGAGTAAATGGTGTGAAAAACTCTCTGGTGCGATGAGTGGTAAATGGTGAGAAAAGGGAGAATGAGGGTAGTTTTGAGTAAACAGGTGTCCATTGGGCGCGGGAGACAGGTTAGCTAGATAACAGATAGGTTATCCAGTAATAAATGGCCAACGGATCATTTGGGGTGTGAGATGGCAGGTGATTGTAACTGAGGGAATATAGACAGGTGACGTGGCGATGATTGATTGGGATAAAAGTCCTGGTGATGCGGCTTGTCATGAGTGACTGAGGGGAAAGGATTGATAGAATTTTATGGGATGTGACCCTTTTCAGAAAGGTGGATAGTGACGTCAAGATGTGACGAATGTATGTCAAACACTAGGCGGTGATGGAACTCGAGACCATTAACTTGATTCCATGTATAAAGAGGGGCCCACCAGAGGGAAGATTCCATTCTGGACCCCCCCCCTCTCGGTTAAAAGAAGATCAGTTGGGGGGTCCAAAAAACATTTTGAGCCATTGATCTGAGCACTTGTTTCATGGCCGCAGATCTTTGCATGATTTTTATCACTCATTCCGAACCCCCCCCCTCCATTAAAGGCAGAATGGATGGGGGGGTATGGAATCCGATGTCAACCATAGATCTGTGCGAGGGCCATCCAGATGCACGCGGGTCTTATCAACAATTTTGGACCCCCCCCCCTCCGTTAAAGGTAGAACGGTCGGGGGGTCTGGAAAAATATTTTCACCGTAGATCTGGGCGCCACGATCAGGACCATTGATATGTGCAAGGAGCATAAGTGGGGAGCGGAAAACACATGCACCGGGGAAAACTTAGGATAAATGCATTTTATGGGTTTTTCCAAGGTTTTTCAAATAGACACCACCATGGGGCTTGATCAACACCATTTTTAAACATCCGAAACATGGTGCAACATTGATAATCAAACTGGTTCTTATTGAAATAAAGAAATAAAGCAACTAGCCTATATTCTAACCTAGCTTCCTATGACAATTAACCTATATTAGAATATTGGGTTAAGAATTTATTCTACCCTGGGGCTATCTGACCAAGATTAGACAGTCTGGTCAGATTTATTCACTAATCTAACTTGTTAGCACTTGGTAAATTTCCTAGAGGTTGAAACAAAATAAATCTACAAAGGTAACTTTATCCAACCACTTTTAAAGCTGGGATCTAGCCCTTCCATCTTTAGAGAGGGATCTCTCTATGTGATTTCGCTATTTTTTCAATTTTAGATATTAGGCTAGGTAAAGGAATAGGTAGGTTTTGTTGTCAAAGTGTTTTTGAATTGGTTGAGATAGTCTACACCTCCATTGGGCTATGGGGTCTGTGTTATAATAAACATGGGATACAAACCATAAATTCAAAGGAAGATTTCTACAGGGCGAGATAATATACTCACTGGATCTTTTAGTAACTTAAATGATGGGAAAAATAAAAGATGAGAAAGATAAATTCAACTAAGAAGCAGTTAAGAATTCTTTAATTGAAAACACCAGAAGATAAACACTAAAATCTTTCAAGTCAGAAACAGGGTATCCAAGATAAATCCTACAACATTCGTTACTCTTAAAGATTAGTTTCAGAAAACAATATGACCACAAAGCAAGAATAACATTCAACTTAGAGAATAAACATCACCAGTGAATACACGCAAGAATCCTGTAAAAGTGCCTCCTTTTTATTAATGGCAGATCTCTTCAAAAATGATACAGTCTGATAGCGTCAGGGTGTGAATATCAACAACACCCAATACTTCAAAAGGTGAAGTATTTATAACTCAAATTACAAACGTTCTTGTCACAACTGATCAGGACATGCTAATTCTATTTTTAGCCTAACTAATTTAACTAATCAAACTGCTTGATGACTTGGTGCAATTGCACGTGGAATTTCTGGGTAGACCATTGATGAATCCTTTGCACGACCTCATCTGACTGGACAGGTGACTGGTCCTAGACAACTCATTTTTTAATCGAGCAAATCGCAGAGTTCCTCCCATCGGAGATGACTAGGCACAATGACTTTGATCATTCTTTGATACACTTCGTCCATTTCTGTATACTTGGCGATTGTGGGCTTAGTGAGGAATATGTATTGAATCTCATGTTGGATATTGATGTCCAACTAAAGAGCGTCCATGAATTATTTTCCAGTGATGCTCCCTTGTATGCTAGCAAACTTTGAATTGTCCTTAGACACTTCAGACAGTCTCTTTTTGTAATCTGGGAGTGTCATCAGTTTATCATTAATAACCTTCAGACCGGGGAGACCTTTCTTCTGGAGAGCCTCGATCTTGCTGAAGAATTTCTGTACCCCTAGGTCCATGGTTTGAACCTTTTCTTCTAGTTGAAGCATTAATCCTCTCTTGGTAAAATCTCTTTTGACCTCAAGGATGGTCTCTGTTCTATCCTCGATCTTCAACTCTTCTATCTCTTCTCTGGTCTTAGAATTGAGGAATTTGATGATATCATTTGCCTGAGTTGGTCTATCTCCCAATTCTACTCTGATCTTCTCAATGGCCTGTTTTCTCCTCTGGACCAACTCATTCTGTTCAAACATAATTTGGATCATGGGCCATATCTCATTTATGGACTTTGTGATGTCTGTCCATACATTCTCTTTGACCTCAGCCAAAGTCTTCCCTGCCACTATTTGCTTTTGGAGCTGTTGTAGTTCCTTCTTGAGCTGCTCAGTTACTTTCTTTTCTTTGGAGAGACTGGTCTAGAAAAAAATTTTGAGTTCTTGGAGGATCTCAACTTCCTTCTTAAGCCTGCTGATTTCTGTCTCTTGTAGGTTCATATTTTCCATGGATTTGGCAAGGTCGGTTGTCCCCTCTTGTGGTGTCACTGGTGTTGCAGATGGGATTGTTGTTACTGCTGCTGTGCTAGCTCCTGAAATCGGAATGACACTCAATGGAATGACTTCCATTGGCTTCATCTGCTCCTTTTATTTTAATAATCTCTCCATCTCAGCTTCCATTTCTTTGAGCTGTGCATTCTGCTCCATGAGCAGCTTGAGCATTTTGTCCTTCTCACCTTCTTTCTCTGCTATCTCC
Organism: Picea engelmannii; assembly: GCA_009831015.1. Taxonomy (NCBI): domain Eukaryota; kingdom Viridiplantae; phylum Streptophyta; class Pinopsida; order Pinales; family Pinaceae; genus Picea; species Picea engelmannii. Next base: position 67,740 of record ML833731.1, read on the forward strand.
TTCACATGTGAGTCCTCTGTGGGTGCGAGCTTCAGTTGTTTCCTCAAGGAGGCGATGTATGCATTCTTCTTCTTTATCATTTCTTCTGCAGCTTTGACGTTCAAAGGATCATAGCCAATCTTGAGGACCAACTCCTCCAAAGTCTTGATTCTATTGTCCTTCACAAAGGACAATATCTTCTCCAACTTGAGCTGCATTTGAGAATTGTTGAGTGACACCTGTAATTTGGCTACAGAAGCAGAAGCATGTGCCAATGTATGGAATACCATCTCCCCTATTTGTTTGTGTAGATCCATCTGATCTTCTGGGTGCACGTCCTTCGTCTGGAATTCGAAGGTGGCCCTCTTGTAATATGTAATCACCTTGGGGTCTGGTACCTGCACCTAGAGGAAGGCCATGTGCATCCTGCCCTTTTCTGTGTCAAATGTAGACAACAGTCTATGTTGCGCAGTTGATGTCTTCTTTCAAAACTGAGCGTAAGTACTGCTGGTAAGGGTCTGATTATTTTTCTTAATCAACTCGTACTTCTTGAAAATGCTCAACTTGAGCCCAGTCTTGCCCGGCTGAGTATCCAGTGGGGAGTATGAGGATTTCCTTGGCACTGCTGGGGTGATGTCCTTATGTAGGCTTGAGATGAAAGGTGGGATGATAGACTTGACCACTGTGGTAGGAAGGGTTTCTTTCTCCCCCGTAGGGCTAGGAACTGAAATTGTCTTGGGCCTCTTGGTGTGCAACTGGAACTCTTCGGATGACACCTCCGTGACAGGCGGAGATGATTCTTGTCGAGGAATTTTTTCCTTAAGGACCTGTGGCGTGGTCGTTGGTGGCACAGTGGTCAGGGGAACTTGCTGTTCCACTTTGACCAAGGTGTCAGGCACCCACACAGTCTGATTGGCGAATTTCTAAAGTTCGGGCTTAGCTTCATGAACGTACGGGATGTTTTTGTTCTTCACCCGCATTTCTGAGATGATCCCGCAGGGATCATAATTCCATGGGAATCTTAAGAAAAACTTCATCTCTCTCAGCATCCGGTCCGCTTCTTCTCTGGCACTATGACTGTTGCAGATGAAGGAGCCAATCTGCCCCTTGATTCTTAGCTGCTGCTTTTTCTTCAATGATACGAAATGAATATCATCTAAATTCATGATCTGCCTTATGTATTCTAAAGTAAAGATTCTTATTGGCACATATTTGGGAAGCTTATAGGGTGCCAAATCACACCCTAATACTCTAATCTCGGTGTGGTTTTGATACAGGTACCAATCCCCGGTCTTTGTGTTGTCCGAGAGATGCAGGATTCTCTAGACTTCGTCGTTTATTTGAGGTTCGGGCCTGCTGCTCAACATGCTTACCACAGGGTGGTAGAATAGATCAATGAATGCTTTGAAGTTGTATTCTGTGGAGTTATACTTCAACAAAGAGGTCCATGCTGTGACTGGCTGAGGCCTTCCATCTGAGTCCATTTTCTGCATGGAAAAACTAAATGTATCTGCTTGATAGAAAACAAACATGTAGGCCAATATAGATGAGTATCTGAACATGCCTTCCGTGCCAAAATTCATGATCTGTTCATGAATATTGTCTACCAAGAAGGTGTTGAAATGAAACTGTGTGGTGGGTTTTTCATCAGTGGAGAAAATGGATAGAAAACCCAGAATGGGCTCATCTACCCACTGGTCAGAATAGTACCCTAACAGAGCACAAAGGGAGGAAATGACCTGGTTTCCCTTGGTGGAGAACATGGACAACGGGTAAGGGGGATTTGTGGAAGGGAATTGAGCAGAGGTGGGAAGGAAAAGCTCGAATATTTGAACTCTCTGGGGAAAAGTCATCTTCTGATACAACTCTGTAAGGACTTCTAGGTTGAAAGGAGACGCAGAGTCAACATGAGGAATTTGCATCATTTGGTCTTTGTCGACCAGTGGTATCTTTTCCAGGTCGACAGGAGGCGGGAGAAAAGGATTTTCCTCTCCTTCTACTTGTCTGGGCTTTGGCGCCATCTCTGCAACAGTATCTGCAATAAATACAAAATTAGTGGGGTCGACTGACTGTGGACGAGGGCGACGGAAATGCAATGGAGGAGCAAGAGGTAAATTTTCTAGTGCAATGTGTGAATAGTGAATGTAGGGGGAATAATAGTAGTTTAATTTAAAACTGGGGCCGGTTGAGTGCGTGAGACAGGTCAGCAGGATAACGGGTGTGTTATCCTGTAATAAATGGCCAACGAGCCACTTGGGGGTGAGATGGCAGGTGACGGTGGCTGAAAAAATATGAATGGGTGATGTGGTGGCTAGGGATTGGAGGTAAAAGTCGCAATAAGGGGCTGGTTATGAGTGAAAGGGGGTAGGGGGATGACAAAAGTTATGGGATGGGACATAACTCGGGAACAAGTGGAACAAGTGGAAGATGACATCCATAAGTGACGGTGCGTTGTCAGATAGTAGATGGCAATGGGACTTCGGAACCAATAAATTCATGCCACATATGAAAAGGGGCCCGCCATAGGAG
>ML833731.1:71060-93436 GCA_009831015.1 Picea engelmannii
TCTCTCTATGTGATTTCGCTATTTTTTCAATTTTAGATATTAGGCTAGGTAAAGGAATAGGTAGGTTTTGTTGTCAAAGTGTTTTTGAATTGGTTGAGATAGTCTACACCTCCATTGGGCTATGGGGTCTGTGTTATAATAAATATGGGATACAAACCATAAATTCAAAGGAAGATTTCTACAGGGCGAGATAATATACTCACTGGATCTTTTAGTAGCTTAAATGATGGGCAGAAGAAAAGATGAGAAAGATAAATTCAACTAAGAAGCAGTTAAGAATTCCTTAATTGAAAACACCAGAAGATAAACACTAAAATCTTTCAAGTCAGAAACAGGGTATCCAAGATAAATCCTACAACATTCGTTACTCTTAAAGATTAGTTTCAGAAAACAATATGACCACAAAGCAAGAATAACATTCAACTTAGAGAATAAACATCACCAGTGAATACACGCAAGAATCTTGTAAAAGTGCCTCCTTTTTATTAATGGCAGATCTCTTCAAAAATGATACAGTCTGATAGCGTCAGGGTGTGAATATCAACAACACTCAATACTTCAAAAGGTGAAGTATTTATAACTCAAATTACAAACGTTCCTGTCATAACTGATCATGACATGCTAATTCTATTTTTAGCCTAACTAATTTAACTAATCAAACTGCTTGATGACTTGGTGCAATTGCACGCGGAATTTCTGGGTAGACCATTGATGAATCTTTTGCACGACCTCATCTGACTGGATAGGTGACTGGTCCTAGACAACTCATCTGTTAATCGAGCAGATCGCAGAGTTCCTCCCATCGGAGATGACTAGGCACAGTGACTTTGATCAGTCTTCGATACACTTCGTCCATTTCTGTATACTTGGCGATTGTGGGCTTAGTGAGGAATATGTATTGAATCTCATGTTGGATACTGATGTCCAACTAAAGAGCGTCCATGAATTATTTTCCAGTGATGCTCCCTTGTATGCTAGCAAACTTTGAATTTTCCTTAGACACTTCAGACAGTCTCTTTTTGTAATCTGGGAGTGTCATCAGTTTATCATTAATAACCTTCAGACCGGGGAGACCTTTCTTCTGGAGAGCCTCGATCTTGCTGAAGAATTTATGTACCCCTAGGTCCATGGTTTGAACCTTTTCTTCTAGTTGAAGCATTAATCCTCTCTTGGTAAAATCTCTGTTGACCTCAAGGATGGTCTCTGTTCTATCCTCGATCTTCAACTCTTCTAGCTCTTCTCTGGTCTTAGAATTGAGGAATTTGATGATATCATTTTCCTGAGTTGGTCTATCTCCCAATTCTACTCTGATCTTCTCAATGGCCCGTTTTCTCCTCTGGACCAACTCATTCTGTTCAAACATAATTTGGATCATGGGACATATCTCATTTATGGAATTTGTGATGTCTGTCCATACATTCTCTTTGACCTCAGCCAAAGTCTTCCCTACCACTATTTGCTTTTGGAGCTGTTGTAGTTCCTTCTTGAGCTGCTCAGTTACTTGCTTTTCTTTGGAGAGACTGGTCTAGAAAAAAGTTTTGAGTTCTTGGAGGATCTCAACTTCCTTCTTAAGCCTGCTGATTTCTGTCTCTTGTAGGTTCATATTTTCCATGGATTTGGCAAGGTCGGTTGTCCCCTCTTGTGGTGTCACTGGTGTTGTAGATGGGATTGTTGTTACTGCTGCTGTGCTAGCTCCTGAAATCGGAATGACACTCAATGGAATGACTTCCATTGGCTTCATCTACTCCTTTTATTTTAATAATCTCTCCATCTCAGCTTCCATTTCTTTGAGCTGTGCATTCTGCTCCATGAGCAGCTTGAGCATTTTGTCTTTCTCACCTTCTTTCTCTGCTATCTCCTTCACATGTGAGTCCTCTATGGGTGCGAGCTTCAGTTGTTTCCTCAAGGAGGCGATGTATGCATTCTTCTTCTTTATCATTTCTTCCGCAGCTTTGACGTTCAAAGGATCATAGCCAATCTTGAGGACCAGCTCCTCCAAAGTCTTGATTCTATTGTCCTTCACAAAGGACAATATCTTCTCCATCTTGAGCTGCGTTTGAGAATTGTTGAGTGACACCTGCAATTTGGCTGCAGAAGCAGAAGCATGTGCCAATGTATGGAATACCATCTCCCCTGTTTGTTTGTGTAGATCCATCTGATCTTCTGGGTGCACGTCCTTCGTCTGGAATTCGAAGGTGGCCCTCTTGTAATATGTAATCACCTTGGGGTCTGGTACCTGCACCTGGAGGAAGGCCATGTGCATCCTTCCCTTTTCTGTGTCAAATGTAGACAACAGTCTATGTTGCGCAGTTGACGTCTGCTTTCAAAACTGAGCGTAAGTACTGCTGGTAAGGGTCTGATTATTTTTCTTAATCAACTCGTACTTCTTGAAAATGCTCAACTTGAGCCCAGTCTTGCCCGGCTGAGTATCCAGTGGGGAGTATGAGGATTTCCTTGGCACTACTGGGGTGATGTCCTTATGTAGGCTTGAGATGAAAGGTGGGATGATAGACTTGACCACTGTGGTAGGCAGGGTTTCTTTCTCCCCCGTAGGGCCAGGAACTGAAATTGTCTTGGGCCTCTTGGTGTGCAACTGGAACTCTTCGAAAGACACCTCCGTGACAGGCGGAGATGATTCTTGTCGAGGCCTTTTTTCCTTAGGGACCTGTGGCATGGTCGTTGGTGGCACAGTGGTCAGGGGAACCTGCTGTTCCACTTTGACCAAGGTGTCAGGCACCCACACAGTCTGATTAGCGAATTTCTAAAGTTCGGGCTTAACTTCATGAACGTACGGGATGTTTTTGTTCTTCACCCACATTTCTGAGATGATCCCGCAGGGATCATAATTCCATGGGAAGCTTAAGAAAAACTTCATCTCTCTCAACATCCGGTCCGCTTCTTCTCTGGCACTATGACTATTGCAGATGAAGGAGCCAATCTGCCCCTTGATTCTTAGCTGCTGCTTTTTCTTCAATGATACGAAATGAATATCATCTAAATTCATGATCTGCCTTATGTATTCTAAAGTAAAGATTCTTACTGGCACATATTTGGGAATCTTATAGGGTGCCAAATCACACCCTAATACTCTAATCTCAGTGTGATTTTGATACAGGTACCAATCCACAGTCTTTGTGTTGTCCGAGAGATGCAGGATTCTCTAGACTTCGTCGTTTATTTGAGGTTCGAGCCTGCTGCTCAACATGCTTACCATAGGGTGGTAGAACAGATCAATGAATGCTTTGAAGTTGTATTCTGTGGAGTTATACTTCAACAAAGAGGTCCATGCTGTGACTGGCTGAGGCCTTCCATCTGAGTCCATTTTCTGCATGGAAAAACTAAATTTATCTGCTTGATAGAAAACAAACATGTAGGCCAATATAGACGAGTATATGAACATGCCTTTCGTGCCAAAATTCATGATCTGTTCATGAATATTGTCTACCAAGAAGGTGTTGAAATGAAACTGTGTGGTGGGTTTTTCATCAGTGGAGAAAATGGATAGAAAACCCAGAATGGGCTCATCTACCCACTGGTTAGAATAGTACCCTAACAGAGCACAAAGGGAGGAAATGACCTGGTTTCCCTTGGTGGAGAACATGGACAACGGGTAAGAGGGGTTTGTGGAAGGGAATTGAGTAGAGGTGGGAAGGAAAAGCTCGAATATTTGAACTCTCTGGGGAAAAGTCATCTTCTGATACAACTCTGTAAGGACTTCTAGGTTGAAAGGAGACACAGAGTCAACATGGAGAATTTGCATCATTTGGTCTTTGTCGACCAGTGGTATCTTTTCCAGGTCGACAGGAGGTGGGAGAAAAGGATTTTCCTCTCCTTCTGCTTGTCTGGGCTTTGGCGCCATCTCTGCAACAGTATTTGCAATAAATACAAAATTAGTGGGGTCGAATGACTGTGGACGAGGGCGACGAAAATTCAATGGAGGAGCAAGAGGTAAATTTTCTAGTGCAATGGGTGAATAGTGAATGTAGGGGGAATAACAATAGTTTTATTTAAAACTGGGGCTGGTTGAGTGCGTGAGACAGGTCAGCAGGATAACGGGTGTGTTATCCTGTAATAAATGGCCAACGAGCCACTTGGGGGTGAGATGGCAGGTGACGGTGGCTGAAAAAATACGAATGGGTGATGTGGTGGCTAGGGATTAGAGGTAAAAGTCGCAATAAGGGGCTGGTCATGAGTGAAAGGGGGTAGGGGGATGACAAAAGTTATGGGATGGGACATAACTCGGGAACAAGTGGAACAAGTGGAACAAGTGGAAGATGACATCCATAAGTGACGGTGGGTTGTCAGATAGTAGATGGAAATGGGACTTCGAAACCAATAAATTCATGCCACATATGAAAAGGGGCCCGCCAGAGGAGAATAACCATTCCGGACCCCCCCCCTTGGTTAAAAGAATATCATCAGGGGGGGTCCAAAATCCAATTAGGTCCTTTGATCTACGCACCCATTTCCTGGCTGCATATCTTAGTGCACCGTTTATCACTCATTCCAGACCCCCCCCCTCGGTTAAAGGCAGAACGAACGGGGGGGGGGTGTTTGGAATCAAATCTGGACCATTGATTTATGCGCTCATTCCTGGACCGTCCAGATGTGTGCAAGTCTTATCATCGATTTTGGACCCCCCCCCCTTGGTTAAAAGTAGAACGGTCGGGGGCGTCTGAAATTCTCTGTGCGCCATAGATCTGGGCGCCATGATCAGGACCGTCGAAATGTGCAGGGAGCATAAATTGGGAGCGGAGAACACATGCGTTGGGGGGAAAACTTAGGCTAAATGCATTTTATGGGTTTTTTCCCCAAATTTTCAAAGAGACACCACCATGGGGCTTCGACCAAACTATCCTTTAGGCATTTGAGACATGGTGCAACATTTTACATCAAGCTGGATTTATTGGAGTGAAATAATGAAGAAACTAACCTACATGATAACCTATCTTCCTATGACAGTTAACCCAGATTAAACTATTGGGTTAAGAAATTACTCTACCCTAGGGTTATCTGACCAGGATTAGATAGTCTGGCCAGATTTATTCACTAATCTAACCTAGACACTTTGGCTAAGATTAAACTATTTAGCCAAATCATTCACTACCCTATCAACATCAAATTTAAAAAGAACTTGGCCATGCTTGAAAGGTATGGCCAAGTTACTATTATTACATGGGGATTTTATATCAATTCTTTTATGCCCTCTTTTTCTTTTTCTTCTTTTTTTTTTCTTTTCTTTTTTCTTTTTCTTTTTCTTTTCTTTTCTTTTTCTTTTTCTTTTTCTTTTTCAAATTATTTGCAGAATAAAAAATCATTTGTCAACAAAAATACTAGAGACAGATAATATCCCAGTCACCAGTTGATTCCCATAACTTATGGGGTGATAACATAACCTAGACACTTTGGCTAAGATTAAACTGTTTAGCCAAACTCATTCACTACCCTATCAACATCAATTTAAAAATAACTTGGCCATGCTTGAGAGGTATGGACCAAGTTACTATTATTGCATGGGGATTTTATTGAAAATATTTTATGCCCTCTTTTTTTTTTTTTTTGGTTCTTTTTCAAATTATTTGCAGAATGAAAAATCATTTGTCAACAAAAAACACTATAGAAAGATAATATCCCAGTGACCAGTTGATCCTATAACTTATAGGGTGATAACAGAATCATTGCCTTACCACGCTAAACTACTCACCCACACCCACTCTCCCTTACTTCCCTCCACTCCATACTTAATTTTCTAAGTCCTTATCAGACTCTCAGACTCACTTTTACCCCCTCACCTCCCGTACTCCCATCATTTCTCCCCTCCCCTAAACTACCCATATCTCTCCCCTCCCTCCACTCCATACTTAATTTTCTAAGTCCTTATCAGACTCTCAGACTCACTTTTACCCCCTCACCTCCCGTACTCCCATCATTTCTCCCCTCCCCTAAACTACCCATATCTCTCCCCTCTCGTTTACCTTACCACTTAAGCTTCACATCCAAACCTTATTTTCATCATATATAAACTCCTAACCAATGATATTGTTCCACATGGAAACCTATGAAAATATGACAAGTGGAAGCCCACAATTAGATCACGTGGCATATTATTATTGGTGCCACATGGAAGATCATGGATGGAGACACATGGCATGTTCTTATTGGTGACATATGGATGTGTATTATTGGTTATATTTGGCATCCAATGAAATTATGACACATTATGACACATGGCATTTGATTATTGGAGACATGTGGCATGTTATTACGAAGAAACATGGTTGTAACCATGGTGGAAGACATTTTATGTAGGTTCCTTACTTAGATGTAGGGGGGGGGGATCAATTTCTTATCATGCCAGGTGGATTTTGACTTGGCATGTAAAATTATATTTTATTTTTTAATTTTCTAAGGGAGGTCGAGCCCTTAAAGGGCCAATGTCTTCTCTCTTTATGTTTCTTGTTAAGTTTATGTTACACTTAAAAATATATGCCATTGTATACCAAACACTCCCATGAATTTGGGATAATTTATATAAAGAAAAAAGTCGAATTTTCATGGAGAAAAACGAAATTTGATCAAGGGCCCACATTTGTCCATCAATTTTGATCGATGGTTTATGAGTCATAATTTTTCAGAAGCCATAACGTGAGCTCTAGGTGTCATAATCATGCAAAATGTATACCATTGGAAAGGTATTTTGATGTAGAATATGATGGTATAAGTTTGAAAGCCTGAAAGTGACCACATTTTACATAGAAATTGAAATATCAATCAACTTCAGTTTTAATGGGTCTGCGTGACAACTCAACTTCATGATCTCATATCTTGAGATCCAGGCGACGGATTTGGGAAAATATTATATAGTTGGAAATATAAGATGATTAATATCACATATGAAGTGATTTACATGGTTGAAAATTTGATTATCACTTCTAGAAAATTAAAACACATTCCCCTTATTTCAAAGGGAAACTAATTAAATTTTGAAAATAAAAGTTTATTTAAAAAATTTTATTAAAAAAGGAAAAGGACCCATTTGAAATATTAGAATACTAATGATGTAAATTTATTAATGGGTTATTAATGAAGTATTCATTAAAGGGAATAATTAAAGAAGAAAAGTGTATGGGAAATTCAAGAAAGGGAAAACCCTAACTACCCAAGTAGTTAGAGGATATAAGTTTTAAAGAAAATAAGTGTTTCATGAAGGGTTCTAGAATCATAATTCTAAAAGGGAGAAGGGAATAATATCAAAGGAATAATAAGGTACAACCATGAATATACATCCAAGATTCTGATCAATGAAAATATATCTCCATCTTCTCTACTCTTTCTATTCTTCTACACCATTTCTCATAGCTTTATGCTTGAATATATGAATTGGGTAGAAGGTTGAGTTCTTGAGTGTTATTCTTGTATTCTTAAAAAACCTTTTCTTATATGATCATGGAGTATTTAGAGCCATATACATGTCTTTCATAGATTTTGTAATGAATAATATTTTTCATGAATAAAACTCCACAAAGAATCACTTCGGAGTTGATTTCGATTGTATCTTATAAATTTGAGTCTTAAGTATGAGATATTTGAAATTGATCTATCAAATTCTCTTTTGATATTTATAGTAGTGCTCATTTAAAATTATTTGAGATGATTAAATCATCCTCTCCTTTTTCTTGTGAAAAGGATATGGATGCATTTAAATATGAATAAGAATATTGTGCATGTGATGTTTATCACAAAGAAATTATGATGTTGAATGCCTCCTTCAATATTTTCAATTGTTAAAATACTTCTTGTTGCACATAAATATAAGAATAGGTTATTGAAGAACCATTTTTTTGAATAAATCCAAGCAATAAATATCTAGTTTCTTTAGAATTCTCCTAATCCAAGATATCAAAGATATATCTTTTAGCCAAAGAGCAGTACCACCTCTCTAAAAATGTAGAGGGATTCATTTCCTCATGAGGTTTCCATTTCAGTCTTGATAGATTAAAATGTCAACATTTTTGGTGAAAAGACTAGGGAAACATTTATTTTCAAGATATTTGATTCCATGCTTCGGATTAGATTGAAGAAGGAATCTCCATGGTTCAAAGTTTTGAAAAGAAGATTCAGGAAAATTGTTGCTTGTTTTAAATGCAAGGGATTTATAAAATGATTATTCAAAGATGTTGCACATTTTTTATAATTTCAAAAAGACCCAAGAAACATCAAAGATTTGGAAAATGAACTCCCTAACAACTCCATTAGAAAGACTCGAAATGAAGAATTTCATTCATTTCATGATGCTCCTTTAAATTATTCATCAAACCCATCAATGACTCTACAAGAATCAACAAAAGGGAGAAATACCCAAATAAGGAGGTGATTTCATAAAACCCCTTTAAATCTACTAGAACTAGATTTTAAAATGCTTGTTATTTCTATTGACAATTTTTCTACATTCTTTGGGGATGTTTCAGAAGATGCAGAGAAACACTTGTTTAATTTTAAAAGTACATGTCATGATTTCAACCTCATTGAAGACAATGTTACATGTAGATTATTCTTACAAAATATGTGAGGGAGTGATCTTGAATGGTATAGCTCATTAATACCTAACTCCATTACCATCTGGGAGGTGTTAGAAGATTTATTTCTAGAACATTTCATCCTGTTAGTGCTAAATGTTACCCCGAGACTGCTATAGGGTCAAGCCTAACACATCTTCAGTTATTGCTATGATTTTATAAATAAGGATGTATTTTAGGTTTTGAAAGAGGGTGGATCAGGTAAAGTGAAAGAGAAAGAATAAAGTAAAAAGCTAAAATGTAGACCAGTGAATCACCATTGGGCATGGAGTCAAGTAAACACTATGTTAGATTGAAGGCCAGTAAACTGCATATCAGACAAAATACTTATATGATGATGGTTAGAAGAATGGAGAATGTGACAAATAGTAGAACAACCACCAAATAGAGATTCTCTCTGCAAAATGGATTTGATAGGTACTTGAACAAATAACACAAACAATAGGCAGATCACAACAAATATTGTTTCTCAAGAATCTATTGTTTATGGACAGTCATTGATTCTCAATGGTTGTAACTCGTTCAAGCAAGAGGGAAAAACATAACGGAAAATGAAGAAATCACGATCTGATAACACAACTCACAAGGATGTTCAATGTCAAAAATGAATTCTTAATAAAACTTCCCATAGGCTTACAATGCTCATACACAGGTTGATTAATCAAATTCTTCTCAGGCCTTACCCTCTTAGGTCTCCTCCCTTGGTCCCTTGTGTTGAGTGACTTAGCTCTCAACTTAATCGATTGAGCGTTTGGCATCCGATGTCTCTGCTGGTATATTTTCATCACCTGGGCACTTACACAACCTCTATGCACATACAAAACTAGACTTATCCATAATTCACATGATGATTTCAATAAATGAAAGAATCAACAAACAGTTAGTGCACTTATAAGAAGTAAACACAGAATTCAACTATATGCCCATATTAGCCATCTGTCATAATTTTCCATTGGATGTCTGTTTCCTTGGCAATTGGTGTTTTTCACAGCTAATAGGGTCACTATTTATTGTTATTGCTAAGCCAATCCAATATTATTATAAATATAAAAACAACAGATGTTTCAATTTTCCCTTATTGCCTTGAATCTATCACTTCAACACCCGTGACATTTCTTAAATTTTCTTGCTCGTGAACTCCTTGTGTGCTGGTGCTTTATCATGACTATTGTGTTGTGTGGCTAGTAGTAGTACGTACTAACCTGTGTTGTATTTGATGGCAGGTGCTTGGATCGATAACCCGTGAACTTGGTTTTTTATGCCTGATGGCTTTAATGGAGCTTGGCCCTTTTACCAATGTTGACTCTTGGTTGTAAACAATATTAAACATAAGTAGTTTAGATATGGTGCAAAAACCAATCTGGCAAAGAATATGATTCTTTATAATGGCGCTGCAAGAATGTCATTATTCCAGTAGCATGCCTTCCTTCACCAAAAGTCCAAAATTTAACACTGTAAACTGAGTACTAACACTAGCATGCATGTCTTCACCAAAAGTCCAAAATTTAACACTGTAAACTGAGTACTAACACTGGCTCCTTTTGGGGATGATGTTCTCCCTGTGAAGCATCAAGAACAAGTAGACCATTGTGCCTTTCCTCTGTGCATCTGTGCAATGCAACCTGCAAACTTTTGCCTCTGTAAACATCCACATTTATGCTCTACCTAGTCCGTTGGATTTGTGGATCCATTCATACTGTCACTAGATCTTTGCAATCTTTATTCAAATTTTGAACACACACTTCTGAAAAAAAAATTACTATTGCATGCTAACAAACTGAAAATAATCTACCTGCTCATATGACGAGCTTATTTTACACACTGCCTACTCTATCCAACTGCTTCCATTAGATCAGGTAAAATCATGCTTCTAGTGAAGCCATACAAGTATTTGACTAACTGGTGAACCTCTTAATCTAGAGATAACGAAAGAAGGAACCCATGGAATACATAAATGCAATTCAAAAGGATGTCAGAAGAACAATTTGACATTTGAATTGTTCAAATATTCCAAATAATCGGCAAAAGGATCATGAAAACCATAAAGAAATACCTTTTCCTGATTTTTTAGTTGAAGATCAAAAGGTCTAGGCATATCTTCTTTCTGATAATGGTTGCCTCCTTTAGCTATTTGCAAATCTTAACATGACTGTAAGATGATTTCATTGTTTCTCAATTCTTGTTTGATGTCAGATCTGTAAGTGATACCAGTTTTTTGTTTGTGAGATATTAAACTGAACTCTTCAATAATCTCAATCCCAATCTGCTTAATATCTTCTGAAGATGGTGAACCATTAATATTGGATATTGGTTTGTTGACTTACAGAAAATAATCTATTACAGCTAGTGAAGGAATAGGCTTAGTAATTTGTTCATAAAACTGTTTCAGGTCCCCATCATTTCCTTCCTTGACTTCGTATGCATAGCTGTCATAAAGTGGCTTATTGCTGAAGTTTTCTTTATGTGTTGATGTGAAAATTTTCCCTCCACTTGAACCATGACTATCAAGGAGAGAATCTAAATTTTGGTTGTGATACAACTACTGATAAAAGGTCATAGAGAGAAAATATGATATTTGTTGTTCATAGAAATTACCATCATCTTCAGAATTATAATACTCATCATAGATAGGTGAGCCAAAAACCCTTGTGTCTTGCATAGAATGACAAGAAGCCTCATGTTGTAAAACAAATTTAGAAGAAGATTCTGAAGACGATGAAACATCTTCTCCTTCCTCAATAACCATGCTCTATATCATAGTCAAAATTACTAGAAACAATTGAACAAAGGACAAATGTGTCTATAGTATGGTTGTCACCAACATCCTTACAAACAAAAGAAATACTAACTGAATGTTGAATGTCAAATTCAAATTCTTTACAATAGTTATCAAAAGGAAAATCAATCGGATAAATGTTTTTGTAATAATGATGAAAGATAGTATGGAACTCCTTCAAAGAATGAATGTTAGTAGCAAGAAGGGATTGACATCATTCATGAGCATGTTCTTCTAACGAAAATTTAAACATCTTGATTAAGACATCCTCCTGAACAAAATTATGTTCAAGCATGCATTTATGAAAATTTGATAAATGCTCACCGGGATGATCATCCTTGCATCCTCTAAATATTGGAAGATAGTCATCCCATTCAGATATTGTAGGTATTGGATGTGGAAAACCAACTATGTTGGTGAAATCCCAAAATGCATACCTCCGAGCCAAAATAGTTTCCATGGCCATCATGGATCTTCAACTAGTGGAGTCGCCATGGCGAAATATGTGCAGTCATGTATCTACCCTCTTCCTGTTCACCATCAAGAAGCAGATCTGATCGTTTTTTTTCTCCCAGAGAAGATATCTTCGTTGCTTCATCCCCGACAACGGCACCAAAAGATGTTAGTGCTAGAAGTTATCCCTAGACTTCTATAGGGTCAAGCCTAGCACATCTTTAGTTATTGCTATGATTTTATAAATAAGGATGTGTTTTGGGTTTTGAAAGAAGGTGGATCAGGTAAAGTGAAAGAGAAAGAATAAAGGAATAAGCTAAAATGCAGAATTGTGAATCACCATTGGGCATGGAGTCAAGTAAACACTTTGTTAGATTGAAGGCTAGTAAACTACATATCAGAAAAAATACTTATATGATGATGGTTAGAAGAATGGAGAATGTGACAAATAGTAGAACATCCACCAAATAGATATTCTCTATGAAAAATGGATTTGACAGGTACTTGAACAAAGAACACAAACAATAGGTAGATCACAACAAATCTTGTTGCTCAAGAATCTATTGTTTATGGATAGTCATTGATTCTCAATGGCTGTAACTCATTCACATAAGAGGGAAAAATGTAATGGAAAATGAAGAAATCACAATCTGATAACACAACTCACAGGGATGTTCAATGTCACAAAGGAATGATTAATAAAACTGCCCATAGGCTTACAATGCTCATACATAGGCTGATTAATCAAATTCTTCTCAGGCCTTACCCTCTCGGGTCTCCTCCCTTGGCACCTTGTGTTGAGTGACTTAGCTCCCGACTTAATTGATTGAGCGTTTGGCATCCAATGTCTCTATTGGCAGATTTTCATCACCAGGGAACTTACAAAACCTCTATGCACATACAAAACTAGACTTATCCATAAGTCAGATGGCAATTTCAATACATGAAAGAATCAACAAACTGTTAGTGCACTTATAAGAAGTAAACATAGAATTCAACTATATGCCCATATTAGCCATTTGTCATAATTTTCCATGTGATGTCTGTTTGCTTGGCAATTGGTGTTTTGAACAACTAATAGGGTCACTATTTATTGTTATCTCCAATCCAATCCAATATTATTATAAATATAAAAACAACACATGTTTCAATTTTCCCTTATTGCCTTGAATCTATCACTTCAACACCCGTGACATCTCTTAAATTTTCCTGCTCGTGAACTCCTTGTGTGTTGGTGCTTTATCATGACTGTTGTGTTGTGTGGCTAGTAGTAGTAGGTACTAACATGTGTTGTATTTGATGGTAGGTGCTTGGCTCGATAACCTGTGAACTTGGTTTTTTATACCTGATGGATTTAATGGAGCTTGGCCCTTTTTCCAATGTTGACTCTTGGTTGTAAATGATATTAAACATAAGCAGTTTAGATATGGTGCAAAAACCAATCTATCAAAGAATATGATGCTTTATAATGGCACTGCAAGAATGTCATTATTCTAATAGCATGCCTGTCTTTACCAAAAGTAAAAAATTTAACACTGTAAATTGAGTACTAACACTAGCGTTCCTGTCTTCACCAAAAGTCCACAATTTAACACTGTAAACTGAGTACTAACACTGGATCCTTCTGGGGATGATGTTCTCCCTGTGAAGCATCAAGAACAAGTAGACCACTATGCCTTTCCTCTGTGCATCCGTGCAATGCAACCTACAAACTTTTTCCTCTACAAACATCCACATTTATGTTCTACCTAGTCCATTGGATTTGTGGAGCCATTCATATTGTCATCAGAGCTCTGAAATCTTTATTCAAAATTTGAACACACACTTCTGAAAACAAAATTATTGTTGCATGCTAACAAACTGAAAATAATCTACCTGCTCATATGATGACCTTATTTTACACACTTCCTACTCTATCCAACTACTTCCATTAGATCAGGTAAAATCATGCTTCCAGTGAAGCCATACAAGTATCTGACTAACTGGTGAAACTCTTAATCTAGAGATAACGAAAGAAGGAACCCATAGAATACATAAATGCAATTCAAAAGGATCACAGAAGAAAATTTTGACATTTGAATTGTTCAAAGATTCCAAATAATCGGCAAAGGGATCATGAAAACCATAAAGAAATACCTTTTCCTGATTTTTTAGCTGAAGATGAAAAGGTCTAGGCATATCTTCTTTCTGATAATGGCTGCCTCCTTCAGCTATTTGCAAATTTGAACATGACTATAACATGATTTCATTGCTGCTCAATTCTTGTTTGATGTCAGCTCTGTAAGTGATACCAGTTTTTTTTTCATGAGATATTGAACTGAACTCTTCAATAATGTCAATCAAAATCTGCTTAATATCTTCTAAAGATGGTGAACCATTAATATCAGATATTGGTTTGTTGACTTCCAAAAAAAATATGTTACGGCTAGTGAAGGAATAGGCTTAGTAATTTGTTCATAAAACTACTTCAGGTCCCAATCGTTGACTTCCTCAACTTTGAATGCATAGCTGTCATAAAGTGGCTTACTGTTGAAGTTCTCATTATGTGTTGATGTGAAAATTTTCCCTCCACTTGAACCATGACTATCAAGGAGAGAATTTAAATTTTTGTTGTGATACAGCTACTGATAAAAGGCCTTAGAGAGAAAAGATGAGATCTATTGTTCATAGAAATTACCATCATCTTCAAAATTATAATACTCATCATAGATAGGTGAGACAAAAACCTTTGTGTCTTGCATAGAAGGATGAGCAACCTCATGTTGTAAAACAGATTTAGAAGAATATTCTGAAGACAATGAAACATCTTCTCCTTCCTCAACATAATCATCCTCTATATCATAGTCAAAATTACTAGAAACATTTGAACAAAGGACAAATGTGTCTACAGTATGGTTGTCACTAACATCCTTACAAACAAAAGAAATACTAACTGAATGTTGAATGTCAAATTCAAATTCTTTACAACAGTTATCAAAAGGAAAATCAACCGGATAAATGTTTTTGTAATAATGAAGAAAGACAATATGAAACTCCTTCAAAGAATGAATTCTAGCAGCAAGAAGGGATCGACACCATTCACGAGCATGTTCTTCTAACGGAAATCTGAACATCTTGATTAAGACATCCTCGTGAACAAAATTATGTTCAACCATGCATTTATGAAAATTTGATAAATGCTCACTGGGATGATCATCCTTGCATCCTCTAAATATTGGAAGATAGTCATCCCATTAAGATATTGTAGGTACTAGATGTGGAAAACCAACTATGTTGGTGAAATCACAAAATGCATACCTCCGAGCCAAAATGGTTTCCATGACCATCATGGATCTTCAACCAGTGGAGTCGCCTATGAATCTCGGGACAATGGAGTCGCCATGGTGAAAGATGTGTAGTCATGTATCTTCCCTCTTCATGTTCACCATCAAGAAGTGGATATGATCGTTGTCATTCTCCCAGGGAAGATATCTTCATTGCTTCATCACTGGCAGTAGCGCCAAAAGAAGTTAGTGCTAGAATTTATCCCTAGACTGCTATAGGGTCAAGCCTAGCACATCTTCAGTTATTGCTATGATTTTATAAATAAGGATGTGTTTTGGGTTTTGAAAGAAGGTGGATCAGGTAAAGTGAAAGAGAAAGAATAAAGGAATAAGCTAAAATGCAGAATTGTGAATCACCATTGGGCATGGAGTCAAGTAAACACTTTGTTAGATTGAAGGCCAGTAAACTACATATCAGACAAAATACTTATATGATGATGGTTAGAAGAATGGAGAATGTGACAAATAGTAGAACATCTACCAAACAGAGATTCTCTCTGAAAAATGGATTTGACAGGTACTTGAACAAAGCACACAAACAACAGGCAGATCACAACAAATCTTATTGCTCAAGAATCTGTTGTTTATGGAAAGTCATTGATTCTCAATGGTTCTAACTCGTTCAAGCAAGAGGGAAAAACATAATGGAAAACGAAGAAATCAAAATCTGATAACACAACTCACAGGGATGTTCAATGTCGGAAATGAATGCTTAAGAAAACTACCCATAGGCTTACAATGCTCATACACAGGCTGATTAATCAAATTCTTTTCAGGCCTTACCCTCTCGGGTCTCATCCCTTGGAGCCTTGTGTTGAGTGACTTAGATCTCGACTTAATCGATTGAGTGCTTGGCATCCAATGTCTCTGCTAGCATATTTTCATCACTTGGGCACTTACACAACCTTTATGCGCATACAAAAGAAGACTTATCCATAAGTCACATGGCGATTTCAATGCATGAAAGCATCAACAAATTGTTAGTGCACTTATAAGAAGTAAACACAGAATTCAACTATATGCCCATATTATCCATCTGTCATAATTTTCCATGTGATGTCTGTTTTCTTGGAAATTGGTGTTTTGCACAGATGATAGGGTCACTATTTATTTTTATCTCCAAGCCAATCCAATATTATTATAAATATAAAAAAAACACATGTTTCAATTTTCCCTTATTGCCTTGAATCTATCACTTCAACACCTGTGACATCTCTTAAAGTTTACTACTCGTGAACTCCTTGTGTGATGGTGCTTTATCATGATTGTTGTGTTGTGTGGCTAGTAGTAGTAGGTACTAACTTGTGTTGTATTTGATGGCAGATGCTTGGCTCGATAGCCTGTGAACTTGGTTTTTTATGCCTGATGGCTTTAATGGAGCTTGGCCCTTTTTCCAATGTTGACTCTTGGTTGTAAACAATATTGAACATAAGTAGTTTAGATATGTTGCAAAAACCAATCTGGCGAAGAATATGATGCTTTATAATGGTGCTGCAAGAATGTCATTATTCCAGTAGTGTTCCTGTCTTCACCAAAAGTCCAAAATTTAACACTGTAAACTGAGTACTAACACATCCCAAGAATGCATTCATATGTTTTTGTTGATTCTTTAAATGTTGCCTCCCACCCACCCTCTCCCACATGGAAGCAAGATAATGAAGTGACTAATTTTGAAGAAGAATCTAATCAAATATTGGATGCGTTTTTTGATTCAAGTCATATTTCTAAAAATGAAGATGAAAATTCCAATTTACAAGAAGAAAATTTCATCCTCCTCTATACTCCATATGAAGATATTTCAAGCAGTAAATTTGACAATGAAATCAAGGAACCTCCACCAAATGCACAAGAATATTCTATGCTTGCAATAGATGATTAAAATACTCAAGATCCTTGCCAGCAAGAACAATCGGTGGAAGAAATGAATCTTGAGAAGAACAATGAGCAATATTTCCTTTACATGAAGGAAGAGTCATTTCAAGATATTATTGATAAATCAAGAACCTTGGAAGTAGTTGGATATAAGGATAAATATGAAAGAATGTTACGATTGGAAACTCTTCATCCATTAAAAGAAAACAATATTCTTGAGAAGCGAAGAATTGAATTCATTTAATTATGGTTCCAGAGAATTGTTGGCCAAAAAGTGCAATGAATTTTTCAACACACCTGATTCAATTTTTCTCCAGTAGACATTGAGAGTGCCACTAACTCATTGGTAAAAGTTTCAATATGTTCCATAATGATGGAGTTCATTCCAAAAATATGATCAATGCTTGAATGGATCCATTGGAATTCTACCTATACCTAAGGTGCCCTTTTTTCTTCTAAGTAAGATAGGTTAGGTAGATCATGTATGTACATATCTTGTTCCTTCAGTTCAATTTTGTACAATAAGGAAGTTACTAATATAACTCAATGAAAGAAGTCGAATTACAGGAATATATTTTGAAGATGACTAGCCCAATGGAGATGGCAACTAGTCTTGATATTTTGGTGTTATAAACAACCCACATGGGGTCACTGTCCTGCAGTTGGAGCCAATTGTTGACCAAAATTGGTCATGTATATTTTCCCTCTCTTGGATTAATAAAAAAAATGATAATAGAGCAAGGAACATTTTGAACTATTATAATTTCATGGCGTATTCCTCATTCTTATCTTCACCACACATTTTTTGGATTCAAAATCCAAGTTTGTATGCTCAAGATATCCATGTTTCCATTTAAGCGATAAAAAAGCACTTCTACCATGTGCGGAAAAGCTAAATTTTCTCGAAATCATGATCATCCATTATGGAACCATTCATGTAATAGATCATGTCTTGGTATACATATTTCTATAATTAGTTTATTTCCATTACTCTTATGTCATCCCACATTGATCCAAATGGATCCAAAAAGGCCAAAAAATTGAAAATCTCATAAGTTACACGTCAAAATTACTCAAATGGATAAGTGTCACATGTTCCTCTCAATTGTCGTAAGTGTCACATCTTTCTTACACTTTCTCAAGTGTCGCAAGTTGGTCACAAGTGTCGCAAATGATGTTTGAGAATACTACCATGCTGACGACACTAAGGAGACACTTAAAACATCTCATGTACCTAATTTGAAGCAGAAGAACTGGTTAACTAAAGACAAGGAACTCTTAACACCTGAAGAGAGCTCTGGAACAAAGGTTTTGAGGGGGAGCGCTCCCCTATATCAGATTTAGGAGCACTGGCACTCCCCTACCCCCTTTGAAGGAGCGCTACTCATCTTGAGGGCGCTGGCACTTCCCCTAAGCTTCTCAAGGAGCGCTCCAGTGCTCTGATGCCCCTTCTAAGGGATCGCTGCCTAATCTGAGGCAGTAGTTGGCCCGTTGATGAGAATAAGGAGAGGATATTTCGAGATTAGGAGGAAGTTGTATTTGAATTATTGGTTTCATCAAGAGATCCCTGATCTAAGGAGAAAGTTCCCAACTTTTTCTAAAGATAACTCAAGAGGTTAAGCTCCTCTTAACCTATATAAGTAGGCTCTAAGATGGTGGAAAGGGGGAGGAAACTGCTAGCATGAAACCTATGATCTTGTAGAAAACACACAGTCGGCCAAAGGAGAGTGATCAGTGAAGCTGCTATTATCCAGGTTGTGGACCTTTCAGGCAAGGTTTAGATGAAGAGGACTTGACGAAGCTATCACATTCGCATCTACGATTGTAAGTACTGTTGTCGTTATTCTCATTAATATGACACGCTTGGCCTGTTTCTTTCTAGTTTGTGTTTGATTTTACATGAACTTATCGTTGATAGATAGATCTATTTTCAAGCTAATGTCAATATAGTAGGAAGTGGTCGTATCTTGTTTTGTCCACAGGATCCAGTGAGGAGCAAAGGATTGAAGCGCAACTCGAAGCGTGTAGGGACAAACGTCGATAAAGTGGTACTTCTGTTATCTTCCCTTCTCATATATTAGTTTGGATATATTTGAAAGGAAGTCACTGTCCATGTTAATCATTTTCTGTCTTAGAGTTAGGGTCAAGCTCTTTGAGGTAATCTACCTGTCCGCAGGGAGATTTTCCTATAACAGAAACTGGCGACTCCACTAGGGAGATAGCCTCAAATCGAAACTTCTTGTTTTGATTTCTCCTCATTGACCTTGTTCTACCCCTTTATTGTTTTAGACCTGGTTCACTCCTCTTTTGATTGGTTTCATGATATGATTGGCTCCTTATCCCATCATACTCAGCATAGTTGTCGAGTTTAAATTGCAATTTTTGGAATTTTTTGACATTTTTGGGAGTTTTTGAACCTGGCGCCCCTGTCCCAGTGTTAACAGAGMACCGAMGCTCCCTCATAGCCTTACACAGAGTGCTATAATGCTCCTTTCCTTTGTCAACAGAGCGCCAGCCTATTTTTGGYCAACAAACCTTCCAGAACTGCATTTTTCRGGGTTTTTCTCTGTGTCTCTCCTGTTGAGTAACCTTGTGAGTCAGTCCTCCTTCTCTTCCAACCTTGGCATCTATCTTTTTMTTRAAGAATAAACATCTTACTGTTTGGATTTTGTAGCCTTCTTCACTATTGACTTTGATTTTTTCTGTTGAGTGAAGTTTGAAACCCATGCATTGTTTTTCTCTCCTCATCAACTGAACAAAAACCCTGGTGAAGGTCATCAAAGGCCTASAGACCTCTCCATATTGATTTTAGTCAAGATCATTTTTCTTCAAATCTTTCTTTTGGGTGTGAAGTTTGTTTTCTCTTCGATTGTTTCTTTTCTTTCACTTTTYGTTTTGATTGCAATGAAAGGGTGTATTGTTTGTATGAMTTTTTCTTGTGCTAGTTTGATTTTCATTCGTATAAAAGATAATTAGCAAGACGAGCATTGTGTTGAATTGATCATTATTCATATGMAAACAATAAAAGGCATCTTYGTGTTTGATTKTGCATGTTAGAAGGAGTCTAAAAGTTTTAKCRTCACATCAAGATTTGATTGAGAAAAAGAATTGTTTGAGGACACTCCTTGTTTGTGCTTGATCAGTGAAAAGAACTCTCTCTCTCCCTTAGATAGATGTTCATTGAAAAGAAATGACTGCTTATCATATTTGATGCATTTTTGGGACTGAGTCATAATTCCATTCGTTTCACTTCCATGCACCCCTTTTTGAGTAAAGAACAACCATAAAATCAATGCTAATTAAAAATTATCTAGAAATTTTTCTTTTCTAGGATCCTCCACCAACAATAGACTAGGTTTAGTACTTTGGATTAGGGTTGTGAGCATAACTCTCCAAAGTTTCCAAAAAAACATTAGCATCCTGAGTTAGGGAGAGTCAAATCCAATCATCGTATAAGTTTGCCTGGGATCCCCCTCTCACACAGGGGTTACACACGAGGTCACATTCGGGTGAGCTACAGGGACTAACCCTCCATGGTTTAACTGATTGTGGTGGCCAAATCGTATTATGGGGATCACTTCGAGGTAAATCCAAAATTACTATGTGGAAGCCTTTTAGTTGATTTCGGGCTCGATACCCTTCCCATACGTTCAGATCGGATTGTCGACTGTTCCCTCCCAGGGGCTGACTACGAATTGGTAACCTTAGTGGCCGTAATCTTTAGGGTCTTACACAAGGTGACAATGACGGGAAGTCTCACTGTACCTGGAGAAGACATTGGTCAAACTCACTTGGGCTCCTTGGAGGGTAAATCCACAATTACTGCATGGAAGCTTGCACCAAGGCATAAGTCCGTTAAGCAGGTCGCCATTGTAACTGTTCCACCCTATCCCTGCCCCTTCTAGACTTGATCACACAACATTTGATTTCATCACCAACTAGTACGGTCATCAAAAGAAGGTTTTGTTTGCTTGGTTCTAATTCTTATATTTTTTAGTGTGTGCTATTTCTTTTCGTTAGTTGGCCATAGATTTCTTTCACCGAATCTTTTTCGCCAACATCGATCCTCCACGCTGCTCGCGGAGGCTACAGGAACTTCCTCCAGAAAATATGGAAGGAAACACCCCTTTACCCCCTCATTCCACGGAGGAATCTCCTCAACAGAGAGAGGTTCAAAATACTACAACTTCCCAGGAAGAATTTTCCACTCCCTTGGAGAATTTTTGAATTGTTTCAGAATCTCTGGAAGCTTATCACATCCCGGAGGGATATGAACGACATATCCTCCACTTGAATTCCACTGGAGAATTTGTTGTCGTCAATCCTTCTGACATTTTGGCTGGGTCTTCTCAAAACCCTTTAGACGATGACCCTTTTTGGACTGCAGACATCATTTGAAGTCCACCATGCTTGGTGCGAGATCTCTATGGAACTGGAGAAGGTGCCGATGTACCTTTTTCCTACACTGTACCTCCAAATCACTTTACCGGTACCACCACTTTTACAGCCACACCACCCATTGGTCCGAACATACCATCCATTGGCCCAAGGTCTACTATTCCCCTCTAGATGACCCATTCTACAATGGTCCCGCACATTCCGACTATCCCCGCCGGTAACACGGTGGTTAATCAAGCTCTGATTGGAACAACCATAACACCAATACCTACACTCCCTTTTGGATTCAGGGAACTGAATGCTTCTGCTGCCACCACTGCCCAAACTACTACCCAAGTCATATCGGGAAGTTCCATACCTATCCAAGAACCCGGAGGGACCAGTCTTGGTGGTCCTAATCCGCTTAGCGGTACCAATCAGTCCTTTACGTATAGTTCTCAAATCCTGGGAACTCTACCTCAAGCTGGGGGGCATCCTCCCATCATAGGACAAATCCCATTCGGGGGGCACCCTCATGCTGGGGGGAAGCCTCAAGGTGGAGCCTACCATCAACCACTCGGACAAAATGTGTCCACCCCACCCAATCCGTGGAATGTCCTTTTTCAAGGAAACCCACAGTTCTCGGCAGGCCAAAATGCTCAGACTTGTTGACGGGCGAAAATGACCGTCCGTCAACTGGGAGAGTGGAACCGGTCCGGGGTTGTCTAAATAACCCAAGCCGTTTGGTATGGACCACCCTGACGAGTTTAATGGCTCCGTTGGCCGCTCTAAGGTCTCATAAGGAAACCAAAGAGAAAGTGATTTAAGCTAAATGATCTAAACTAAGGAAACTAGGAACTAATAAAAACTAACTAAAACAAACTAACTAACTAAATAAAAGAAATTAAACTAAAACTAAGGAAACTAGAAACTAATAAAACAACTAAAACTAACTATACTAATCTAACTACAAATTACTAACTACTTATATACACACAA
>ML833732.1:0-10382 GCA_009831015.1 Picea engelmannii
CCCCCTTATCACCTTTTCGTTCTAATTCTTCGTTGACTTAGGCTTAAGTGACTTTTCCTAAGTAATTAGGCTTAATTTATCGTTTAGCCTTAATTCCTCCTTATTTCTCCATCTGGTTCCCTATTTGTGCCTGACTATAGTCTACAGGAACATATAGAGTCTAGACTACTAAGTCACTCCCTGCTGGCCTAATCTTGGGGATGGGACATCACAAAACCCAACCAACAACCATAACACCAGTAACAGGGGCATACTACAGTGGAATTGGACTTGCTATCAAAGTATTTGACAAAAGTCCTGACTCAGATAATCACACAAAAACTTAACAACAACAGAAAAAGAGTTGTATCATCAGGTTTGGATTTTAACTGCAAAGTGTTTGACTAAAGTTCAAGTCAGGAAATTACCTAAATATAAAAACAGTGAGTAAAACTCTATGTTACTGGAAACACGGGGGTGAAATTCAGGATCCACGGATCCGTGGTTCTGATCAGGATCTGTCTGGATCCGCGTGGGATTCGGCAAGCAGCCGTTTCTGAAAAAATTCGAACTGTATCTTGTCGATCTATTTTTGTCATCGAAATATGTTACATGGTATCCAGCAGTTTGCTCGTCGATCTATTTATTGTCAACGAGATAACCTAAACCATATCCGTTGGGAACCTCGTCGATCTATTTATTGTTATATCTCTTTAATCGCCGACATTTTTTTGTATTGAGGTTGGGTGGGAGAGAGAAATACTGACCCCTTATGTATCATTAATAAATTAATGAAAGGTTTTTTAATATTTATTGAGAAATCTTTGATGGCCCGAACAAGCTTATTCTTTAGCTATAGAGAAACTTTCAAATTGCCAGGTACTGTAATTATTTTGGGAAATCACTCGAATTTTGAATCATTTGCTTGCTTTTACTACTCATGCGATGAATGTGGGGGCATTAACTCCATCTCTATAGGCATTGGAGGAGCAAGAGAAATTGTTAGAATTTTATAAAGAATATTGGTTGTTTAAATGATAATTGGGTTGTTAATACAAGTTTATTAAGTAACTTTTTATAATTAATATTAATTAATGTATATATAAAAAACAACAAGTAATTAATGTATATATATATATAATCTTAATAATTGGAATTATAATGTATATATACTATATTAACTTTATAAAGAATTAATGCATTAGTTATTATTTATAAGCATTATACATCAATTATTTTATATAAGTATTATATATGTAAATTATATAATTAAAAATTTCGATATTTAGTTTTTTACATAAGTTTTAATTTTTAAATTACAAAAATATTTTTTATATTATTTGTACCTGTCGTTTCTTGGCCGTCTTCGGATCCTGGTTTTTCAAAGATCTAACGGATTCGTATCCGTATCCGATTCCGTATCAGAATCATGGTAACTTAGGTAAAACTATATTACAAAAGTAAGAAGGGGACATTACAGTAGGCCACTTGCTGAGATTATTGCCAGATCAATGCAAGTAGGTGCAAAGTGGCCACGACATTTCATAATTGTGGTCATAATAGAAAATCCGATCATTATTGATGGAGTCACAGTGATTTTGAAGTGCCCTGCTTGAAGGAGGTTTTAAAGGAACGCCCCAGCTCTAGTGAAGATGCATGGCATTCTTTTATCATCCCAAAGAGTATTTCCCTCCCTTGAATGACCTCTTTGACTTGGCATCTATTATTATTTTATGAGGGTAATTAAGGAGTGGTTATCTAGAAGAGAGTGCTTAGCCTATAAGGTCCTAGAGCAGCCCATTTATCCAAGAAGGAAAGCATCTTCAAGAGTTTGTTCATGCTAAAGAGGACAATTGGCATTCCTATACGCTTCTCATACTCTTATTAATATTTTATTGTAAAATTAGTCTAGAAGAAAAGGCTATAAAAGGATGAGCTCTCCTCTGTTAAGTTTTAATGTTGTTAATAAGATATATCCAAAGTACATGAGCATTTAATACAACAACAACATATAAGGATCACTGAAAGAAACACAATCATAAGGTACACAACATTTTATCTTGGTAAACCCTCATGGGGAAGAAAACCCAACAAAAACTTTCTTAATATAGATAGACCAAAGATCGAACAAAAGATCCTCCTCTACTCTTTCACTAGGAAGAGTAGTGCACCACTTAAACAAGAAATACCAAGAGATAGACCAAAAACCCTCCTTGACGTCACCCCCAATTGTAGTAGGTTCTCCTTCAAGACTTGCGCACTGTAGAGTTGAGTGTGTGTCCAAATGAGGCGCTGTCCTCTATTATAAATAGTGGTCTGGCTAGCCTATAATTAGGTTTGGGCCGACCTGTCACTTTACTCTCTTAATTTACATTTTAACTGTCAAGGCACAATAGGGCCGACTTTTACTGAGGCACAATAGGGCCTAATTAAATATAATATAATAATATTATTTAACTCTCTCTCAGGTAGAATATTCTTCGAAGTTACATTATTTCAACACTCTCCCTTAACAAGAATGGTATTTTACTGACAATGTTAATAACAACTGATTGTACTCAATTCATCATCAAGAGGAGGGGACATCGTCATCAACATCGGGAACAATGTTGGTCATATCTATAAATCATCGAAAGTTTTTCTCATCATCAATATCATCATCATTTACAGCATGGAGCTGGGGTAACATCATTATCATCAACAACAACATGGAGCTGGAGTAACATCATCATCATCATCATCATCATCATCATCAACATGAAGCTGGAACAACATCATCATCATCATCAACAACATGAAGCTGGAACAACACCATCATCAATGGCAACATAATGAGACAGGAGCATCATCATCATCAACAACAACAACAACAACAACAATTGGGGGCACTTCGACAAACCGTCCATCCGGACCTTACGGGATCTGTCCAGGGATAAAATCCCCTAGGATATAAATCCTAATTGAGCTGTCACGACTCACACTACTGACCACAACAAGTATATACATACAAATGCACTTCGACAAACCGTCCATCCTGACCTCACGGGATTTGTCTAGGGATGATCAATCCCCTAGGATATAAATCCTAATTGCGCTGCCCAGCTGGTGGTCAGGATACCATAGTATCATCAACATCACTTCCCCTTTCGAGGGAAGTCCTTTGGGACTACACCAAGCTTGTCTCAGAAGTACTCAAACTTCACACGAGACATAGGCTTAGTCAACACATCTGCTACCTGCTCATCTGTGCCAACATACTGGAGCTTCACAACTCCCTTCTGTACCAAGTCATGAATGTATTGCTACCGGATCCCAATGTGCTTCGTCTTATCGTGGAACATTGGGTTCTTTGTCATCTTTATGCAAGTCTTGTTATCACAAAAGATTACGGTAGCATCCATCTCTAGGTCAAATAGACCTGTCAACAACTTTCAAAGCCATATGGCTTCACAACTGGCGGAGCATGCTGCAATGTACTCTGCTTCTGCAGTACTAAGAGCAATACTGGATTGCTTCTTGCTTTGCCATGAAGTCATGGCTAACCCCAAACTAAAACAACATCCTGAAGTGCTTTTTCTGTCTGAAGCACTTCCAGCCCAATTTGAATCAGTATAGCCATACAATCTGAAGTCACAATCTCCAGTATAACAGAGGCCATAGTCCAGCATACCCTTAAGATATCTCATTACATGCTTTGTAGCTACAAGGTGAACATGTCTTGGATCCACCAGATACTGAGTCAAGGTGTTCACAACAAAGCATATATTTGGTCTGGTATTTTTCAGATACATCAACGAACCAATCATCAGTCTGTATAGAGTAACATCAACTATTTTTGACGAAGTATCAACCAATAACTTCCGATTTGTCTCCATAGGAGTGGACATAGCCTTACAGTGCATCATGTTGAATCTCTTTAGAATTTCCACAACATACTTTCCTTGATTAAGGAAAATCTCTTTTGGGCTCTGCCATACTTCAAGACCTAAGAAGTAGTGCTATGGGCCTAGATCCTTCATTTCAAATTCAGCGACAAGCTTCTTACAATCTGTGATGAGATTTTCTTCACTTGTCAAGAATAAGTCATCCACATATAGCAACAATATAACTGGTCCATCATCCATAATTTTTAATTAAAGATTGGGATCAACTTTACTCTTGGTAAAGCCCAAGCTCATCAGAAAACTATCAATCCTGCCATACCAAGCTCTTGGAGCTTGCTTCAAACCATACATAGCCTACTTCAACTTGCAGACATGAGTCTTCCTATCTTGTAGTTCGAAACCTGGTGGCTGTTCTATATACACTTCTTCAATAACACCGTCCAAGAAGGCTGTTTTCACATCCATTTGGTGTAACTTCCACTTCATCTTGGCTGCAAGTGCCATGATGGTTCTGATAGATGTGTATCTTACTACTGGAGCAAAGGTTTCTTTATAATCAATGCCTTCTTTCTGGGAAAATCCACGAGCCACAAATCTTTCTTTGTATTTTTCAATACTTTCGTCTGATGCATGTTTTATTTTGAATATCCATTTAGAAGATACTACATCTTTGTTTTCTGGTTTGGGAACCACTTCCCACGGATCATTCTTCATAATAGAATGGTATTCTTCAGTCATGGCATCCATCCATTCTTTATTTTGAGCAACTTCTTCAAAGCAAGTAGGTTCCTTATTAACGAGATCGCACATCAAGGCCACATAATTGGAGTATGGCTTAGGCTTCTTGCTTCATCTCATGGTTCCTTCGGGAGCACCATACTTCTCTGCATATTGAATGATCTCACGTGCTCAAGTTGGTTTCCTCTTATGAGAGATGATCTCACGAGGTGGTTCTTGAGGTTCCACCATATCATGATCCTCCGGTATAACATCATCAGGAGTAACTGCAACTTCCTTGTTAGGTTCTGCAACTCTGGAAGCTACAAGTTCTTCTTCATAGACTTCTTCTAATTGACATTTCCTTGATCTGCTGAAAGCTGCATCTTCATCAAAGGTAACATCTCGACTGATCTCAATCTGTCGGTATCATGGGATGTAGATTCTGAAGGCCTTAGAGACCTCACAGTATCCAACAAATACTCCTTTCTTTTCGGAAGGATCTAGCTTGGTTCTCTTCTCTTTTCGAATATGTAAATAGACTGGACAACCAAATATTTTGAGATGGCTGACTTTTGGCTTCTTTCTGGTGAACATCTCTTCGGGAGTCTTGAATCCAAGTGCACTAGGGGATATTCTATTCTGGACATATACTGCTGTTCTAGCTGCTTTAGCCCATAAGTGCATTGGAAGATCTTGATCATGGATCATGGCTTTCACTGCTTCCGTGATTGTTCGATTCTTTCTTTCTGCTACAACATTCTATTGTGGGTTGTAGGGAGTGGTGAGCTCCCTCTTAATTCCGACATCTCTACAAAAGTCTTTGAATTCTTTTGAAGTTTACTCTCCTCCATTATCTGACCTAAGTATCTTAATCTTCTTCTAGGAGAGGTTTTCTACTTAAGCTTTGAACTCTTTGAATTTTTCAAACACTTCATCTTTTAACTTTAAGAAATAAACCCAAGTCTTACGAGAGTAATCATCAATAAATGTGACATAGTATACATACCCTCTTAATGAAGTTGATGGCATTGGACCGCATACATTTGAATGAACAATATCCAATATTCCATCTGCTATGAAGTCACTTTTCGGAAAATGATTCTTTGTAATCTTTCCTTGTGCACATCCTTTACATACACCTTCATGATCAACCTTTAATTCTGGTAAACCTGTGACTACCTTGCTCACATAGGGTAAGGATTTGTAGTTAATGTGAGCAAGCTTTCTATGCCAAAGCTCACATGGACTTATAGTACTGTGTGTTAAAGTTGCATCTGAGTGGCCATTTTATTTGTACAAGCCACCTTCTTCTATTCCAATGGCAACTGCATCTTCTATAGTTTTTCCTTTGGACCACATAAGAACTTTACCATCTACAAATGCAACCCATAAACCTTTTTTGTCTAAAGCAGAAATAGAAAGTAAATTTTTCTTCAAACCTGGTACATAAAGTACATCCTTAATGGAGTTCATGAATCAAGCTTGTAGGTGGCTTCTCCTATTCCTTGGATTGGATATTGATAGTCATCTCCAAGTGAGACTTTCTGGGGGGAGTTCTTTTCTTCAAGGCTGGAGAGAGTATTCTTGTGACCTGTCATGTGCTTGGAAGCACCACTATCTATGAGCCAAGTATCATTTCCAGGTGTCACGGTCTCTTGAAAACAAAACATATTCTTCTATTTCTTCTCTAGTTGACTTCTTGGGTGGTTCATCATCTTCGGTTGCATGGGCATGATGTCTTTTGTTATTTTTCTTCTTGTATTCTTCTATCTTGGGAGGACAATATTTAACAATGTGTCCCATCCTTTCACAATGATAGCACCTGAAGAAGGAAAAATCCCTTTGCCTCCTTTGTCCTTTCTGGTACTTTGAAATTTCTTAGGAGAGCGAGGCCCCTATGAGTGTGAGTCTCCTTGTGAAACTGAGTCTCTCTCTTTCCCCTTCCTTTCTTGGCATGAGCAGCTAGAGCTTGATCTTCATCTTCTCTTAGAATGGCTTCTCTGTTTGCAACTCTTGCTTCTTCCTGAACACACTCTTCCCATAAATTGTCAAATTGAAGTTTTTCTTTTCTGGCACATACTGTTTGGATAAAAGCATCCCAAGGTCTTGTGAGACCATTGAGAGCAATTATCACGATCTCATCTTCATCTATCGTGTCTCAAATTGCTTCTAGTTGTTCCTTAAACTGAGAAACCCTAGAAAAATAATCTTGAACTGTTTCTCCTTTTTGCATTTTAGCATTCTTGAGTTGGGTTCTCAAGTTCATTTTTTTGTTAATATTTCTTCCTTCATTTTTCTGTTAATAGAGCAACAAACATTTCCTTCGGGGTATCCTTGGAAGACACTTGAGGGATCAAGTGGTCTTTGATGGAATCTGCAATTATTCTCTTTGCCCTAATCATGTCCTTGTACTTCTCTTTGGCCTCATTTCCTTCTGGCTTTGGAACATTATTCTTTATAAATTGCACAAGATCATTCTCTTTGAGAATGAGACCAATTGTGTATTTCCAGTCACGGAAATTTTCCACACCTTCTAACTTTTCATCAAGCTTAGTGCTTGAAGGCATTTTGACCAAAAAATGAAAGTGCTCAAAAAATGAAACAAACCTTACCAGAAGATGCGCTGGGCTGAGGTGAGTTGACTGGTGTTGGCTGTTTCTGAGAATTCAAAGATTTGACCTCTGAAACTTGACCTGTGCAAATCTGGACTGGTAATTTCAGGTTTTCTGGTAACAATAAAACCCTAATTTTGACTTTTTGGAAGATTTAACCACTGGAAGAGTTCGTACAGGCTATCAAAAGATGCGCTAGGGTTAGGCACAACTCTCAATGCTATTCTTGGTCAGAAATTCTTTCTCTGTAAAAAGCCCTAATTTTCTTGTCCCGACAACCAAGAGATGTAAATACCCAGTAACAATGCTCTTATTTAGTCTAGCTCTGATACCATGTTAAGTTTTAATTTTGTTAATAAGATATATCCAAAGTACATGAACATTTAATACATCAACAACATATAAGGATCATTGAAAGAAATACAATCACAAGGTACATCACATTTTATCCTGGGAAACCCTCATGGGGAAGAAAACCTAAAACAAACTTCCTTAATATAGATAGACCAAAGACCAAACAAAAGATCCTCCTCTACTCCTTCACTAGGAAGAGTAGCGCACCACTTAAACAAGAAATACCAAGAGATAGACCAAAAACCCTCCTTGACGTCACCCCCAGTTGTGGTAGGTTTTCCTTCAAGACTTGCACGCTGCAGAGCTGAGTGTGTGTCCAAATGAGGCGCTGGCCTCTCTTATAAATAGTGGTCTGGCCAGCCTATAATTAGGTTTGGGCCGACCTGTCACTTTACCCTCTTAATTAAATTTTAACTGTCAAGGCACAATATCGCCGACTTTTACTAAGGCACAATAGGGCCTAATTAAATTTAATATAATAATATTATTTAACTCTCTCTCAGGTAGAATATTCTTCGAAGTTACAATATTTCAACATCCTCAGGGGTGGGGACAACATCATTGCATGTTGTGCAATGTGCATCATGCCATCATCATTTTTCATCACACATGGTTATATATAGAAATAGATTGTGTGTTGGCTTAAGAGCTTCAGTGACTGCCAGCTAGCCAAATTGTGCTATTTATTTATCTCTATTCACACGAGTGTTGCAAATATCTTTGATTTCTCTTGAGTTTTTCAGGTTGCCAATTTGTTTGCTATTTTCAGAATTCTTCAGGTCTAAGTTTATTCTTTCTGATATTTCTGTTATCTTCCCCGATATTTCGAATAAGTTTCTTTCTGGACTGTAATGAAAATAAAATACATAAATAAACATTAATAATAATAATACTATTTAATCTAAAGGAGACCACCTAACTAAGGGAGACAACCCTTCACCTTCGTGACTAGTCAATGCATATTAGTATACTGTCACAAGGCTCATTGTATCAATCATCAACATTCATTCATTATCAATTTTATAATTATTTATCCTATATGGATTTCAACTAATTATCCTTACTATGTTAGATATTTTCTAGTTAATGGACTATTGTTTATTACATTAGTATCAAAGCATTTATGAACCAGATTGATTTGTTACATGGACCCTCCACGGAAACAATATTTGCAACATTGATTCACACTTTGCAAGATGCCAATTAGTTAGGAAAATGTTTGTGCATCAGGCCATTTTATCCATGGCAGTGGTTAATGAATAAGTTGCACTTTTCATCTCAGACATTTCAACATGCTACTTTACAGTTGTGCTGGTTTTCAACTTTATTACCCTTTGTTTCATTATGAAGCATTGTTTATATCTTGTACAGCTATTTGCAATAATATGGATGTTTCTGCAGTCTGCATAAAGTTTTTATTGAATATTTTGAATAATGCATTTTTGGTGTTTTGTGAAAATAAGATTCGGAAGTGTTATGGTATGCTTATGCTGAACTTGAGGCATTTTTGATTTTTTGTGAAAATAAGATTCGGAAGTGTTACGGTATGCTTATGCTGAACTTGAGGAGTCTCGTGGAGGAATTCAGGTGATCTTGTTTTTCAGCATAATCATTATGCAAATGGTATGTACATTTTAAATGATTGCTGATAACTTGTTGAATTTAGATATTGTCTTTAAAAGTGTTATGGTGTTGGTGCAGGGATCTAAGCTAATATATGAAAATTTGTTGAGAAATAGTAACACTGCAACAGCTTTAGGTTATATTCAAGTAAGTTAGATGCATGCAGTCTTGATTTCTCATCCATGCTTGGTTTTGCTATATTATCCTGTATTTCCTTTTCTTTTGATTATCATTGGTGTGATGAATTGCAGTTCCTTCGCTTCATAAGGAGGACTGAAGGAGTTGAAGCAGCCCGTAAGTTCTTTTCCGAGGCACGGAAATCTCCGAACTGCACGTACCAAGTCTATGTTGCTTATGCAATGATGGCATTTTGTCTAGACAAGGATCCCAAGGTCAACTTTTGTCTTGTCATAGCATTCTTCTTACTGGGAAAGTAGATTTTATTCATAGAAGTGATGGGGATTTCTTGTTCCTTATTTTCCCTGTAATTTCATTTTAGCTTGTAGGCACCATCTGAATATTTTATGATCCAAGGATGAAGCGCACATAAATTCAGTACATCATTTGGAATCAGGATGATACCAATTAGCAAACAAGGATAGAAAATGCGATGATCTTTTATTTTTGCTTATTTTGTTATCTCTACAATACGAATAAACTGTATTGTGATGCTTGGAGGCTTATCAATTTTGGCGCAACAATGAAGTTCAAGTATGCTATATAAATCTACATAACACCAATCACGTCATTTTTTCCTCCTTGTTTGATTTTATCACAATTGACATTCGATTTGGTCTATTTTTAATTTATGCCATTGTATGAGTTCTTCAAAAATACATTTATTCTTTGAGAGACCAAAATGTCATGAAATAGATGTTAGCTTTTGGTTGATCCAGAAGTGTTTTCACCTAGCTAGGAGAGCGCTTCATGGGATGTGAAGGGCTTGTGGTTTCTTAGACCCTTTGTTTATTTTTGACTTACATTTGGAGAGCTTAGATTGGGTGTATGCTTGCTTTGGAATCAATGCTAGGGAGGAACACTTCTTGATGTGGTAGTTGATACATGTGATGTATTTGTCATCTTTTGCAAGGGTACACTTGTTGAGGCTGATGGGTGATTGGCACATGTGGAGTAACCACTTTAGAGGAGGATGTTAGGAATTTGGAGGCAGTGTTTTAAAACTTGGCCAAATCGGACCCAAACTCGATTG
>ML833733.1:28312-44752 GCA_009831015.1 Picea engelmannii
GGCCTGCTTGGGCTCATGGACGAGATGCACAGAAACTCCATTTGAAGTACTCTTAAAAGGAGTAACTCTCTATCCTAACCCCCTTTATCAAAAGCCGAAGTTAAGAATGAAAATTCCTATTATGTGTAGGCATTTGAAAAATATGAATTATGCGTTGATTGTGAATGAATATATTGTTGACTAACAACAAGTGTTTTTCTTGCACAACAATCAGACGATCAACCGCGGGAAAACTGCAGACGCATAGAATGGTGACACACCACGAAGTGGGGAATGGCTCAAACAATAGAGACGAAGATTCTAATGAAAGGAGAGTGGTGGAGACCCCTCCAGATCTAACTGAGACTGTGAGGAGCCTCATGGTCGAACTACAGAGTTGCAAGGCCAACAATGAGAGGTTGATAAAAGAGCAAGAGAAGCAAACGAAAATTAATGCAGTCTTGCTGCAGAGCTTATTCGACATACAAAGACAATTGTAGCATGGACCTGACACCAATCACGTAGACCAACGACAGACGAATAAAAGTCGAAGTCCACTTGAGATATGGAAACGTGGTCTTTTAAGTGGCAACACTGGGAAGAGCACCTCGAAGAAAGGTCCACCCCAGAGATCAAGGACAAGCGTCGGATGATTCCTCTGGAAAGGAAATTGGCGACTCTGAGGGATCTTCTAGTAGCATAACTAGTTCTTATTCCCAAAGAAAACGAAAGAAGAGAAATCATTCCAAAAATCATAATCTCGAAGAATTCAAGAAGGCCAAACCACCTTCTTTCGACGATGAAATAAAGAAGGGAGAGGAAGCGGAGGCCTGGCTTCTTGGACTAAAGAAGTATTTTAGAGTCCATGACTTCTCAGAAAACTTGAAGGCCTGAGTAGCCACTTTCAGAGCATGGTTACAACACTTGGCCTGCTTGGGCTCATGGACAATTTGCGCAGAAACTCCATTTGAAGTACTCTTAAAAGGAGTAACTCTCTATCCTAACCCCCTTTAGCAAAAGCTGAAGTCAAGAATGAAAATTCCTATTGTGTGTAGGCATTTGAAAAATATGAATTATGCGTTGATTGTGAATGAATATAATGTTGACTAACAACAAGTGTTTTTCTTGCACAAAAAGTGGACGATCAACAACGGGAAAACTGTAGACGCATATAATGGTGATGCACCATGAAGTGGGGAATGGCTCCCACAATAGAGACGAAGAGTCTGACGAAAGGAGAGCGATGGAGACCCCTCCAGATCTAGCTGAGACTGTCAAGAGCCTCATGGTCGAACTACAGAGATGCAAGGCTGACAACTAGAGGTTGATAAAAGAGCAAGAGAAGCAAATGAAAATTAATGCAGTCTTACTGCAGAGCTTATCTGACATACAAAGACAATTGTAGCATGGACCTGACACCAGTCACGGGGACCAACGATAGACAAATAAAAGTCGAATTCCACTTGAGATATGGAAACATAGTATTTTAAGTGGCAACACTGGGAAGAGAACCTCGAGAAAGGTCCACCCCAAATATCAGGGACAAGCGTCGGATGATTCCTCTGGAAAGAAAATTGGCGACTCTGAGGGATCTTCTAGTAGCATAACTAGTTCTTATTACCGAAGAAAATGAAAGAAGTGAAATCATTCCAAAAATCATAATCTCGAAGAATTCAAGAAGGCCAAACCACCTTCTTTCGACGGTGAAATAAAGAAGGGAGAGGAAGCAGAGGCCTGGCTTCTTGGACTAAACAAGTATTTCAGAGTCCATGCTTCTCAGAAAACTTGAAGACCTGAGTAGCCACTTTCAACTTGAATGGAAAGGTTTCCATTTGGTGGGAATACCTTAAGAATGTAAAAGGGATTCACGAAGAAGACGTATCTTGGGAACGGTTTGAGAGATACTTCAGGAACGGTTTGAGAAATACTTCAGGAAGAAGTATCTGACGGAAAAGTATTTCAACGAAAAGACTAAATAATTCTATGAACTCAAGCTGGGGAAACTCACCATAGAGGAATATGTCAGCAGATTCCTCGAGTTGTTGAGGTACGTACCCTATATAAAATCAGAAAAGGCAAAGGTGCAATGATTCATCAGTGGACTACCTAAGGACTAAAAGAACAAGATTGAGTTTGATGAGCCAAATACCCTAGAAGACACTGTCTGAAAGGAAATATATTGTTATGAATAGCTTGGGAATCGGATAGAACCTCGCGAAGGCTGGAAGAAGAAGAATAGTTCGGGATTACAGAAAAAAGGGGTTTAAATCCCCAAGACTTAAAAACTATAAAAAGGACTCAAATATGAGCTTTCCAACCCGAAGTGTACACTAGCAGAATTTCCCCTCCCAGAGCGGAAATAAACCTTTTGGATCTACCCCAGGAAATATTGATAACCCAAAGAGAGAACCCTTGAAATGTTGGGGTTGTGGAGAATATCATCTACTGAGGGACTGCCCACACTGACAATAGAACAATCGAAGAATTTGCAACATTCAAGAATCTACCACCGTCAATGACGTGGCGAGGAGTATGCCGCAAATTTATGCAGCCGTGGATAATAAAAAAGCTGACCACCAAGCTTCAATGGTGGAGATGGAAGGTATGATCACCAACCATCTAGTGTCTATTCTAATTGACCTTGGTTCAAATTTGAGTTATATAGCTCCTAAGGCTGTTGATAAGTGTAAATTATAGCCACATAAACAGGCCAAGCCATGGTTGGTACAGTTAGCCACTAGCACCAAAATAAAGGTAGAAGAGGTCATACCAAATTGCTAATTCACTATGGGTGAATTCCCCACCCAAGAAACCCTTAACATTCTACCCCTAGGATCGTATGACCTGTTGATCGGTATGGACTGGATAGCCACATATAAAGCCAGATTGGATTGTTACCAT
This sequence comes from Picea engelmannii, assembly GCA_009831015.1. Lineage (NCBI taxonomy): Eukaryota > Viridiplantae > Streptophyta > Pinopsida > Pinales > Pinaceae > Picea > Picea engelmannii. The sequence continues at coordinate 31,193 of ML833733.1, forward strand.
AAAAACTTAGAATGAGTAAGTGAAGAAGGAAGAAGGATAACCCTTCAAGGGATCCAAAAACCTGTCTCGGTGAGGCGAATATCAGCCCTTCAAATGAGAAAGTATTGCAGAAAGGGATGTCCACTATATGCGATACAGGTGTTGGAATCAGTTGAAGATGACAAACCAAGCCTCGAAGACCACCCCACACTAAGAGAATATAGAGATGTGTTTCCAGAAGAGATACCGGGTTTACCTCCGAGAAGGGACATTGACTTCTCGATAGAACTCACACCGGGAGCAGTGCCCGTGTCTAGGACACCCTATAGGATGAGCACACCCGAGCTAGTTGAGCTTAAATTACAACTAAAATAAATGATGGACAAAGTCTATATCCAGCCCAACGTTTCCCCATGGGGACCACTAGTTCGTTTTTTGAAGAAGAAAGATGGTACCCTCCGACTGTGCATAGATTATAGACAACTCAATAAGGAAACCATAAAGAACAAGTACCCCTTACCCCGGATTGATGACTTGTTCGATCAATTGGGAGGTGCTTCCATCTTCTGAAAGATTGAATTGAGATTTGGATACCATCAAGTACGAATCAAGGGTGAAGACATCCACAAAACTGCCTTCAGGATGAGATATGGTCACTATGAGTTTGTGGTAGTACCATTTGGATTAACCAATGCCCCTGCCACTTTTATGTGCTTGATGAAAAATGTGCTCAGCAAATTCCTAGACAAATTTGTATTGGTTTTTATTGACGATATATTAATTTACTCCTTGATAGAGAGGAACATGAGAAACATCTTAGACTTGTGCTTCAAGTGCTAAGAGAACATCATCTTTATGCCAAATTTAGCAAGTGCGACTTTTTCCAGAAGCAAATACATTACTTGGGCCATGTCATATCTGAAGAAGGAGTAGTAGTAGACCCTGACAAGATGAGGTCTATCATGGAATGGCCTACCCCAAGGGACGTTTTAGATATCAGTTCCTTTATGGGATTGGCAGGATACTATAGGAGGTTTATAAAAGGATTCTTCAAGATTGGTTGTCCAATCACTGCCCTCCAGAAGAAGGGAGTCAAATTCCTTTGGACCCCAAAATGAAAATAAAGGTTTCAGTCCCTGAAACATCTATTGATCCACGCACTTGTGTTGAAGATATTTGATCCCGAAGTTGACTTCCTAGTGTGCACAGATGCCTGCAAGGAAGGGCTCGGAGGAGTCCTTATGCAAGAAGACAGTGTAGTCTGCTATGAAACCCGAAAATTGAATGAGCACGAAGACAACTATGTGACCCATGATCTAGAGCTGGCCACCATAGTGCATGCCTTGAAAATGTGGAGGCATTACCTCCTGGGAAGGAAATTCATACTCATGATAGACCACATTGGATTGTGACATCTGTTTGACCAACCAAAACTCAATGCTAGACAAGCTAGGTGGATAGCCCTCCTTAGCGAGTTTGATTTTGAAATCAAACATATTAAAAGAAAGGAAAATAAGATGGTCGATGCCCTTAGAAGAAGTATGAAAACAATTCACCTAGCAGCGGTGAGCACCTACGAGACCAACGTCAGGGAAAGAGTTAAGAATGCACAAGAAACAGACACATTCTTCCAAACCGTAACCTCATACCTGGAGCAAGAACCCACAGGGATAAAGTATGAAGGATACCAGATGATAGATGGAGGCCTGTGAACTTAGAAAAACAAAGTGTATATTCCAGATTGTGACAACTTGAAGAGGTTCATAATGGATGAACTACATAAAATACCATAGACTGCTCATCCAGGGTACCAGAATATGATTACAACCACCAGGGAAGAATTTTATTGGCCTGGATTGAAGAAAGGCATAACTGAGTACTTGGACAAATGCATAGAATGCCAACAGGTTAAAGCAGAACACCGACACCCAGCAGGATTATTACAACCTCTACCAATCCCGGAATGGAAATGGGAAACCATTTCCATGGATTTCATCACCGAAATACCAACATCGACCAAACAGAATGACATCGTCATGGTAGTGGTGGATAAATTGAGCAATTCCACCCATTTTATCCCCATCAAGTCGACTTGCAAGGCAATATACATTGCCAGCGTATTCATGAAGGAGATATTCAGACTACATGGTATGCCTAAAACTATTGTGTTTGACAGAGACACGAAATTTACTTCCAACTTTTGGAAATCCTTAATGGCTGGTATAGAGACCAAATTATTGTTTAGCATAACCTATCATCCTCAAACCAATGGATAGATGAAAAGATTGAACCAAATATTAGAATACATGCTAAGAATGCATGTAATGCATCAACCTAAAAAGTGGGAAGATTACCTGCCACTAGTGGAATTTGCCTACAATAACGGCTACAAAGAATCCTTGAAGATGAGTCCTTTCGAAGTCCTCTATGGTAGATCGTGAAACATCCCAGTCAGTTGGAGTAATCCCATAAACAGAATTACTATTAGACCCGACATGTTGAAAGAAATGGAACAACAAGTGATTCAGATAAAACAAAATCTAAAGGTCGCTCAGAACAGACAGAAAAGTTACGCTGACCAAAAGAGAACTCCAAGGGAATTCAAGACGGGAGACCATGTATATCTCATAGTTAGGCCCAGGAAGAGTTCCCTGAGGATGGGAGCTTGTGCCAAGTTCGCACCTCGGTATTGTGGACCCTTTGTAGTTCTAGATAGAGTGGGACCTGTAGCCGATAGGCTAGCACTTCCTCCCACAGTAAAAGCACATAATGTTTTCCATGTTTCATTATTGAAGATATATGTACATGATTCTAATCATATAATTGACTGGTCTGTGATCCAGGTGGAACCAGAGGGAGAATTCCTGCCAAAACCTCAATTCATACTAGACAGAAAGGAAACCCCACTCAGGAACCGAACCATTGCATAGGTCAAGGTGCAGTGGAAACATTTTGTCCCGGATGAGGCTACATGGGAAATGGAAGATTCCATGAAACAGACATATCTAATTTTGTTTACTTCTGTACATACACGTCATATTGATAGATAGAACATCAAGGACAATATTCCTTTAAGGGGGAGGGAATTGTAACACCCTGTTTCCCCCAGTCTGTAAAAATAATTATATTGGCCAAGAACTATGGCAAACTCAAAGATGTGAATGTTTGATTTGACAGACCTTTGTATAAAGTTCGATGAATGTAAATTATGTTATGAATATGTGTTGCATGACTGTTGGGAGGGGGATGTGCTAAAAGAGACCACAATGGCTAATGAGAGGTGGTGGAAGGGACCTGGAATGGTTGCATTAACTTCCACCGAGCCAGTACCATCCTGGTTTTACTTGCTCAAAGACCAAAGAAAATCTCTGACCCTGGAATGGATTTCTCATCAGATTGGTAGGTAGGGAGGCTCCTCAGGAGTTAATGAGGGGATGGGGGTGAACCACCCATCTGTAAAATCTCTCAGACCTGACCACGAACGGGGAAATTTGCGCCACACGCAATCTTGCAGAGAAAAAGGCAAGAGAGGAAGTGTGGTAAGAGGGTAGAGAGAGAGCGTGTGTGACAGGGATCGTGGAAGAGAACTAGAGAAAACTCTGGAAACACAGAGAGTTCTGAACATAGGAGAAGGAAAGTAACCTTCGTCTTTGACTTCTATTGAGCTAGAAGTAGGAGACGGAATCTCAAAGCATCGTGGTCTAGCTCAGGGGTGGCTAGTGGCAACTCTGTTTAGAGTCATTGAGCCTACGATAGGGTGGAAATGAGCACCCCTCTCAGCAGTTGCATCACGCCTGGTGTTTCTAATAAGTGTTATGACCTGTATTTTGAATTGAATATCATGAATGCATTCTCATGCTTATACGCTCATAAATGGTTTCTGTATAGAAGAGTTTGCCTTGTGTTTTGATTGGAAATAATGGATGCATGTTTATACTTCTATGACCATAATCAATTTATGTATAGAATGAATAAGTTTAGAGTACAAGTTCGTTCCTTGGAGATTTGTCCCATCTAGTTGACTCACGCTATGCCCTGGTTTGATTTCCCGAAGGCACCTCCTCCTGGGAAGTTTCCTTGCATTCCAGAGCCAGAGTGAGTTCCTTAAAAAGACTACCGTTATAGTAAACCCACGATTTTACTTTACCCCTCTCACAGAGTCATAGCTCGACGAATTAGGAAGGATTTTCAATCAGATCACCAAGCCTAGGGATAATTACCCAAGAACCCTCTAAAGGTCCAGATGACCTGGGTCTGGAAACCTTGTACAATAAAGAGTAGTTCTCTTAGGTTTCAAAGTCGTGGGAGTTTGAAGCCCCGAGAGGTTGAATCTCGTGAATCAAGCTCATAAAGGATAGTGAGTCCCATTTATCAAAAGAGAATACCCCATCGTTTGGTAGATGAACGGTCGGAATCCTTTCGGAAATACCCCAGATTTGTCAAGACCGATGGATCTAGAGGAGGACCGCAGGCGTTAATACCTCGACCCTTTCAGCCTTCGCAAGTAGCGATGGGATCCAAGACCATAGATCCAAGGATCTTTCATATCTCTATGGACCGTCGGATCAGGGGAGGCTCACCGCCGTTAATCTCATACATGAATTCCCATATCGGGAATTTGGGGATTGGAGTTTCAAAAGGTAAGAAAACTCTCTGTTGTGGATTTTCGTGAGTCGCGATATCCCGGTATACGAAACCCCAAATCGGTTTAGCGTGAATAGGTTTCGGCATTTCGGCACACAAGAAACCAAAGGGTAAGACCCCTCGTTTTCTCTAGTCGTGAAATCCTAGTATACAAAAACCCGAATTGGTTTAGCGTGAATAGGTTTCGGCGTTTCGACACCCAGGAAACCAAAGTGTAAGACCCCTCGTTTTCAAAAGTCATGAAATCCTGGTATACGAAACCCTGAATCAATTTAGCGTGAATAGGTTTTGGCGTTTCGGCACCTGGAAAACCAAAGGGCAATACCCCTCGTTTTTGCAAGTCGCAAAATCCCGTTACCCAAAATCTCGACGCGCTCTATGGATGAGCCCTAGGTCACCGGACAACGTCTTGTGGTAGGAAGGAGGAGTCCGAAATAATCTGGACCGTCCATTTGTAGGGGACGCGTGGCAAAGATCTAAAGCCGCTAGGATTTTGGACATCGGAGGAATAGGAGTGAAGACCCCGCCAGAAATCCCGAAAGGTAGAATGTCAGTATTTAATCTAGGTTGTTGATAAAGTCAACGATCTGGACCATAGATCCGGATGACACTCGGCTTTCGAGTTCCGGGGATTCCAAAGGGAAAGGAGTAACGCTTGCATTTCGATTCCCCGAATCGCAAAACCCCGAAATCATTTAGAGGAATAGCACCAGGTCATAGGACCAGTCGTATGAAAAGAGACCCAAGGGAGGAGCTAAGGATCTGTTAGACCTTTTCAGGTTTCAGCATTTCAAAAGAAAGAGAACAAGGGAACGCTTGCATCACGATTCCCCGAATCGGGAAAGCCAGAAGCGCCTTCTTGGTAAGGCCTGTCATAGCCAATGATCACATGGAGGAGGATAAGGGAAGGGATGGTATGTGCTAGGATCCATAGAAATTCAGGGATTTTGTCCCTCGAAGAAAAGACAAAAAGAAAAAGAAAATCTTAGTTGTCGTAGTGGGTGTGTGACAAATTGGTATCAGAGCATGGTTACATCACTTGGTCTGCTTGGGATCATGGACGAGTTGCGCAGAAACTCCATTTGAAGTACTCTTAAAAGGAGTAACTCTCTATCCTAACCCCCTTTATCAAAATCCGAAGTCAAGAATGACAATTCCTATTGTGTGTAGGCATTTGAAAAATATGAATTATGCGTTGATTGTGAATGAATATAATGTTGACTAACAACAAGTGTTTTTCTTGCACAACAAGTGGACGATCAACCACGGGAAAATTGTATATGCATAGAATGGTGACGTACCATGAAGTGGGGAATGGCTCCCACAATAGAGATGAAGAGTCTGACGAAAGGAGAGTTGTGGAGACCCCTCCAGATCTAGCTGAGACTATCAAGAGCCTCATGGTCGAACTATAGAGCTGCAAGGCCGACAACTAGAGGTTGATAAAAGAGCAAGAGAAGTAAACAAAAATTAATGCAGTCTTGCTGCAGAGCTTATCCGACATACAAATACAATTGTAGAATGGACCTAACACTAGTCACGTGGATCAATGACAGACAAATAAAATTCGAAGTCCATCGGAGATACAAAAACGTGGTCTTTTAAGTGGCCACACTGGGAAGAGCACCTTGAGAAAGGTCCACACCAGAGATAAGGGACAAGCGTCGGATGATTCCTTTGGAAAGGAAACTGGAGACTCGGAGGGATCTTCTAGTAGCAGAACTAGTTCTTATTCCCGAAGAAAATGAAAGAAGCGAAATCATTCCAAAAATCATAATCTTGAAGAATTTAAGAAAGCCAAACCACCCTCTTTTGACAGTGAAATAAAGAAGGGAGGGGAAGCAGAGGCCTAGCTGCTTGGACTAAAGAAGTATTTCAGAGTCCATGACTTCTCAGAAAACTTGAAGGCCCGAGTAGCCACTTTTAGCTCGAATGGAAAGGCTTCCATTTGGTGGGAAGACCTTAAGAATGTAAAAGGGATTCATGAAGAAGACCTATCTTGGGAAGGGTTTGAGAAATACTTCAGGAAGAAGTATCTGTCGGAAAAGTATTTCGACGAAAAGACTAAATAATTCTATGAACTCAAGCTGGGGAAACTCACCATAGAGGAATATGTTAGCAGATTCATCGAGTTGCTGAGGTACGTACCCTATATAAAAGCAGAAAAGGAAAAGGTGCAACGATTCATCAGTGGAATACTTAAGGACTATCAAAACAAGATTGAGTTTGACAAGCCAAAGACCCTAGAAGACACTATACAAAAGGAAAGATATTGTTATGAACATCTTGGGCATCGGACAGAACCTCGCGAAGGCTGGAAGCAGAAGAATAGTTCGGGATTCCAGAAAAAGGGGTTTAAATCCCCAAGACTTAAAAACTATAAAAAGGACTCAAGGATGATATTTCCAACCCGAAGTGTACACCAACAGAATTTCTCCTCCCGGAGTGGAAATAAACCTTTTAGATCTACCCCAGGAAAGATTGATAACCCAAAGAGAGAACCCTTGAAATGTTGGGGTTGTGGAGAAGAGCATCTACTGAGGGACTACCCGCACCGACAACAGAATAGTTGGAGAATTTACAATGTTCAAGAAGTTACCACCTTCAATGACATGGCTAGGAGTATGCCGCAAATTTATGCGGCCATGGATAATAAACAAGTTGACCACCAAGCTTCAGTGGTGGAGATGGAAGGTATGATCACCAACCATCTAGTGTCTATTCTAATTGATCCTGGTTCAAATTTGAGTTATATAGCTCCTAAGGTTGTTGATAAGTGTAAATTACAGCCACATAAACACGCCAAGCCATGGTTGGTACAGTTAGCCACTGGCACCAAAAGAAAGGTAGTGGAGGTCATACCAGCTTGCCAATCCACTATGGGTGAATTCCCCACCCAAGCAACCCTTAACATACTACCCCTAGGATCGTATGACCTGTTGATCAATATGGACGGGCTAGCCACATATAAAGCCAGATTGTATTGTTACCATAAAACCTTAGAATGTGTAAGTGAAGAAAGAAGAAGGATAACCCTTCAAGGGATCCAAAAACCTGTCTCGGTGAGGTGAATATCAACCCTTCAAATGAGAGAGTATTACAAAAAGGGATGTCCACTATATGCGATACAGGTGTTGGAATCAGTTGAACATGACAAACCAAGCCTTGAAGACCACCCCACACTAAGAGAATATAGAGATGTGTTTCCGGAAAATGTATCGGGTTTACCTCCGAGAAGGGACATTGACTTCTTGACAGAACTCGAACCGAGAGCAGTTCTAGTGTCTAGGACACCCTATAGGATGAGCACACCCGAGTTAGTTGAGCTTGAATTACAACTAAAAGAAATGATGGACAAAGGCTATATCCAACCCAGTGTTTCCCAATGGGGAGCAATAGTTCTATTTGTGAAGAAGAAATATGGTACCCTCCGACTGTGCATAGATTATAGATAGCTCAATAAGGTAACCATAAAGAACAAGTACCCCTTACCCTAGATTGATGACTTGTTCGATCAATTGGGAGGTGCTTCCATATTCTCAAAGATTGACTTGAGATCTAGATACCATCAAGCCCGAATCAAGGGTGAATACATCCACAAAACTGCCTTCAAGACGAGATATGGTCACTATGAGTTTGTGGTGGTACCATTTGAATTAACCAATGCCCCTACCACTTTTATGTGCTTGATGAACAATGTGATCAGCAAATTCCTAGACAAATTTGTATTGGTTTTTATTGACGATATATTAATTTACTCCAAGAATAGAGAGGAACGTGAGGAACATCTTAGACTTGTGCTTCAAGTGCTAAGAGAACATCAGCTCTATGCCAAATTTAGCAAGTGCGACTTTTTCCAGAAGCAAATACATTACTTGGGCCATGTCATCTCTGAAGAGGGAGTAGCAGTAGACCCTGACAAGATCAGGTCTATCATGGAATGGCCTACCCCAAGGGACGTTTCAGATATCAGATCCTTTATGGGCTTGGCAGGATACTATAGGAGGTTTATAAAAGGATTCTCCAAGATTGGTTGTCCAATCACTACCCTCCAGAAGAAGGGAGTCAAATTCCTTTGGACCCCAAAATGCGAAGAAAGGTTTAAGTCCCTAAAACATCTACTGACCCACGCACGTGTGTTGAAGATCGCCGATGCCGAAGCTGATTTCTTATTTTTCACAGACGCTTGCAAGGAAGGGCTCGGAGGAGTCCTTATGCAAGAAGGAAGTGTAGTCTGCTATGAATCCCGAAAATTGAATGAGCACAAAGCCAACTATGTGACCCATGATCTAGAGTTGGCCACCATAGTGCATGCCTTGAAAATGTGGAGGCATTACCTCCTGGGAAGGAAATTCATACTCAAGACAAACCACTATGGACTACGACATCTGTTTGACCAACCAAAACTCAATGCTAGACAAGCTAGGTGGATGGCCCTCCTTAGAGAGTTTGATTTTGAAATCAAACATATTAAAGGAAAGGAAAAATAAGGTGGTCGATGCCCTCAGCAGAAGTATGAAAACAATTCACCTGGCAACGGTGAGCACCTGTGAGACCAACATCAGGGAAAGAGTTAAGAATGCACAAGAAACAAACACATTCTTCTAGACCATAACCTCGTACCTAGAGTAAGAACCCACAGGGATAAAGTATGAAGGCTACCAGATGATAGATGGAGGCTTGCTAACTTACAAAAACAGATTGTATATTCCAGATTGTGACGACTTGAAGAGGTTCATAATGGATGAACTGCATAAAAGACCATATACTGGTCATCCAGGGTACCAGAAGATGAGTACGGCCACCAGGAAACAATTCTATTGGCCTTGATTGAAGAAATACATAGTTGAGTACTTAGCCAAATGCATAGAATGCCAACGGGTTAAAGCAGAACACCGACACCCAGCAGGATTATTACAACCTCTACCAATCCCAGAATGGAAATGGGAAACCATTTCCATGGACTTGATCATCAGAATACCAACATCGACCAAACAGAATGACGCCATCATGGTAGTGGTGGATAAATTGAGAAAGTCCACCCATTTTATCCCCTTCAAGTCGACTTGCAAGGCAATAGACATCACCAACGTATTCATGAAGGAGATATTCAGACTACATGGTATGCCTAAGAAGATCGTGTCTGACAAAGACATGAAATTTACTTCCAACTTTTGGAAATCCTTGATGGCTGGTCTAAAGACCAAATTATTGTTTAGCACGGCCTATCATCCTCAAACCGATGGACAAACAGAAAGAGTGAACCAAATATTAGAAGACATGCTAAGAATGAATGTAATGCATCAACCTAAAAAGTAGGAAGATTACCTGCCACTAGTGGAATTTGCCTACAATAACAACTACCAAGAATCCCTGAAGATGAGTCCTTTAGAAGTCCTCTATGGTAGACCGTGCAACACCCCAGTCAGTTGGAGTAATCCCGTAAACATAATTACTATTGGACCTAACATGTTGAAATAAATGGAACAACAAGTGATTAAGATAAAACAAAATCTAAAGGTCACTCAGAACAAACAGAAAAGTTACATCGACCGAAAGAGAACTCCAAGAGAATTCAAGATGGGAGACCACGTATATCTCAGAGTTAGGCCCGGGAAGAGTTCCCTGAGGATGGGAGCTTGTGCCAAGTTGGCACCTCGGTATTGTGGACCCTTTGAAGTTCTAGATAGAGTGGGACCTGTAGCCTAGAGGCTAGCACTTCCTCCCACAGTAAAAGCACATAATGTTTTCCATGTTTCATTATTGAAGAAATATCTACATGATTATAATCATATAATTGACTGGTTTGTGATCCAGGTGGAACCGGAGGGAGAATTCCTGCCAGAACCTCAATGCATACTAGAAAGAAAGAAAACACCACTCAGGAACCAAACCATTGCACAGGTCAAGGTGCAGTGGAAACATTTTGGCCCAGATGAGGCTACATGGGAAATGGAAGATGCCATGAAATAGGCATATCTGATTTTTTTTACTTTTGTACATACACGTCATATTGATAGATAGAACATTGAGAACGATGTTCCTTTAAGGGGGAGTGAATTGTAACACCATGTTTCCCCCAGTCAATAAAAATAATTATATTGGCCAAGAACTATGGCAAACTCAAAGATGTGAATGTTTTATTTGACGGACCTTTGTATAAAGGTCGATGAATGTAAATTATGTTATGAATATATGTTGCATGACTACTGGGAGGGGGGTGTGCTAAAAGAGACCACGATGGCTAATGAGAGGTGGTGGAAGGGACCTGGAATGGTTGCGTTAAATTCCACCGAGCCAGTACCATGCTAGTTTTACTTGCTCAAAGACCAAAGCAAATCTGTGACCCTGAAATGGATTTCCCGTCAGATTGGTAGGTAGGGAGGCTCCTCAAGAGTTAATGAGGGTATGGGGGTGAACCGCCCATCCGTAAAAGCTCTCAGACCTGACCACGAATGGGGAAATTCGTGCCACACGCAATCTTAAAGAGAAAAAGGCAAGAGAGGAAGTGTGGTAAGAGGGTAGAGAGAGAGTGTGTGCGACAAGGATCGCGGAAGAGAACTAGAGAAAATTCTGGAAACAGAGAGAATTCTGAACATAGGAGAAGGAGAGTAACCTTCGTCCTTGACTTCCATTGAGCTGGAAGTAGGAGACAGAATATCAAAGCATCGTGGTCTCGCTCGGGGGTGGCTAGTGGTAAATCCATTTGGAGTCACTAAGCCTACAGTTGGGTGGAAACAAGCACCCCTCTCAACAGTTGCATCATGCCTGGTGTTTCTGATAAGTGTTATGTCCTGTATTTTGAATTGAATATCATGAACGCATGCTCATGCTTATACACTCATAAATGGTTTCTGTATAGAAGATTTTGCCTTGTGTTTTGATTGGAAATAATGGATGCATGTTTATACTTATATGACCATAATCGGTTTATGTATAGAACGAATAAGTTCAGAGTACGAGTTCGTTCCCTAGAGATTTTTCCCATCTACTTGACTCACACTATGCCCTGGTTTGATTTCCCAAAGGCACCTCCCCCCGGGAAGTTTCCTCGCATTCCAGAGCAGGAGTGAGTTCCTTGAAAAGACTATCATTATAGTAAACCCACGAGTTTACTTTACCCCTGTCATAGAGTCATAGCTCGACAAATTAGGAAGGCTTTTCAGTCAGGTCACCAAGCCTATGGATAATTACCCAAGAACCCTCTGAAGGTCTAGATGACCTGGGTCTGGAAACCTTGTACAAGAAAGAGTAGTTCTCTCAGGTTTTGAAGTCGTGGGAGTTTGAAGCCCTAAGAGTTTGAATCTTGTGAATCAAGCTTAGAAAGGATAGTGAGTCCCATTTATCGAAAGAGAATACCCCATCGTTTGGTAGACGAATAGTCGGAATCCTTTTGGAAATACCCCAGATTTGTCAAGACCGATGGATCTAAAGGAGGAGAGCAGGCATTAATACCTCGATCCCTTCAGCCTTCACAAGTAGTGATGGGATCTAGGACCGTAGATCCAAGGATCTGTCGGAGCTCTATGGACCGTCGGATCAGGGGAGGCTCACTGTCGTTAATCTCACACATGAATTCACATATCGGGAATTCGGGGATCGGAGTTTCGAAAGGTAAGAAGACTCTCTGCTGTGGATTTCCACGAGTTGCGAAATCTCAGTATACGAAACCCTGAATCAGTTTAGCGTGAATAGGTTTCGACATTTTGGCACCCCAGAAACCAAAGGGTAAGACCCCTCATTTTCACTAGTCGCAAAATCCCGGTATACGAAACCCCGAATCGATTTAGTGTGAATAGGTTTCGGCGTTTCGACACCTGTGAAACCAAAGGGAAAGACCCCTCGTTTTCGCAAGTCATGAAATCCTTATACCTGAAACCACGATGCGCTCTGTGGATGATCCCTAGGTCACCGGACAGGGTCTTGTGGTAAGAAGGAGGAGTCCCGAAGAATCTGGACCTTCCATTTTTAGGGGACGTGTGGCGAAGATCTAAAGCCACCGGGGTTCTAGACATCAGAGGAATAGGAGTGAAGACCCCGCCAGAAATCCCAAAAGGTAGAATGTCGGGATTTAATCCGGGTCGTTGATCAAGTTGATGATATGGACCATAGATCCGGATGACCCCAGGCTTTCGAGTTCTGGGGATTCGAAAGGGAAAGGAGGAACGCTTGCATCGTGATTCCTCGAATCACGAAAACCCGAAAGAATTTAGAGGAATAGCACCAGGTCATAGGACCGGTCGTATAAAAAGAGACCCAAGGGAGGAGCTAAGGATCTGTTATACCCTTTCGGGTTTCGGCATTTCGAAAGACAGAGAATAGGGGAACGCTTGCATCGCAATTCCCCGAATCGCGAAAGCCAGAAGCGCCTTCTTGGTAAGGCATGTGGTCATAGCCAACGATCACATGGAGGAGGATAAGGGGAGGGATGGTTTGTGCTAGGCTCCATAGAAATTCAGAGATTCTGTCCCTTGAAGAAAAGACAAAAAGAAAAAGAAAATCTTAGTTGTCGTAGTGGGTGTGTGACATTGGAATTGTTGCAGGAGTCATTAAATTAAGAAATGTTTTAGTATTATGATGTAATGTTCTATATATGTATACATGTACACATGTATGGTGATGTGCACCGAGGACAATGCAAATTGTCCGAGGGAAGTTGTAACACCCCTATTTTGATCCCCGATGTAGCATTGTATATTTTTAATTATGAATGGCTATGAGCCAAGCAATGTAATATGTAAACATTGTACATTGAAAATAATAAAATGAAATACACCACTGGATGTAGACGAGGAAGGACCAAAGTAATGGGGTGTTGTGATTCCAAAAGATAGGGGGCTTAATGGGGATTTTGAGGGGTTCCACATTCCTTCAGTCTTAAGCCATCTTCATTTATTATTTTTTCATTTATCCATTTATCCCTTTGACATATTATAC
>ML833735.1:11215-32837 GCA_009831015.1 Picea engelmannii
TGTCGTTATTCTCATTAATATGACACGCTTGGCCTGTTTCTTTCTAGTTTGTGTCTGATGTTACATGAACTTATCATTCAGTGATAGATCTGTTTTCAAGCTAATGTCAATAGAGTAGGAAGTGGTCGTATCCTGTTTTGTCCGCAGACCTCAGCGAGGAGCAAAGGATTGGAGCGCAACTCGGAGCGCGCAGGGACAAACGCCGGTTAAGAGGTACTTCTGTTACTCTTCCTCCTCATGCATTAGGCTTAGATAGATTCGAAAGAAATTCAGTGTCCATGATAAGCACTTTTCTGTCTAGGGTTAAGGTCAAACCTTAGAGGTCGATCTACTTGTCCGCAGGCAGATTTTCCTACAACAGTTGGAACGACACCAATACCAGATAGACAAGATCAACGAGCCAAAGAATGGTTCAGGGATCTACGAATCCAGCTGCGTGGCCTTCTTATGGCTGGTCGTTGTTGTGAATAGAGGATCTGCTGCAGGATGCTGAAGCCTTGGTTCTTGTTCTCCAAAAGCTGCGGTCAAACATTCATTTTAGTGCTATGGATAGGAAAAAATCTGCAACTTTATTTCATTAATAAAATATTCCAATAGACAAGGTAGGGGTATTTACCTTACAGGTTTAGCATAGTAAACATAGGTAAATAAGTGCAAAAAGGTCAAAAAGGGTAATGGAAATGTAGCAGAAAGATAGCCTGATTTGGTGCCTAACATCTCCCCCCAACTAGCCTTTTGCATGCCCTCATGCAGTTCGCCGCCTCTGCAGGTCTGGATTTCGCAGACTACTGGCTTCCTGAAAATGGGTGAGATCATATTCTCCGACCATCTCTGTCGCTTGAACTTTAAAACCATATGAAAGGATGACTTCTTTCCACCAACCTTTCGAAACATTATACGTTGGAGTGTAATTTTCTACTGGAAACCAAATAGTGGGAAACCTAAACCAGATTCCCATCCACCGGACCCCGCATGTTCAGACACATGCCACATATCTGGGCACTCTGGGGAGCACACGTGCAAAATTTGGTGTCCCAAAAGGTTCCTTGTTCCGGACAGCTTTAGGTGACATCATCCACCTTTTCTGACAGCAATCAAGGGCCTCATATTGAAATGTGACTAATTGCTTGAAACAAAGATCAAGGCACCAATTTTGTGTCCTCAGCATTCTGTCTCTATTCCCCTCAATTCCCAAAAAGGTGTTGTGTTTAGTAACATGGTGACTAACCTCTCATGTTCTCCTCTTACTATAAATGGATTTGTAACCTGATTAGATTCAAATGTGTTAAAATCCTTCTGCCAGCTGATCTAGTTGAAAGTGTAAGAGGTGAGGGCCCTTAAATGAATGTCCCCCACATATGGGACCAGGTTGAATTCTCTGTCTAGGCGCAGAAGATACCCATGCAGGTAAAATTCACACATCAAATGATGAGATGGCACGTCGTGGTGCCCCATTATTCGGAGGAATTGTACACCATATTCTATTTTATAACTAATCTTGTTTTTTATGCTCTCCATGCAGAATAAAAGAAAATGTTCATGTAAGAATAAAGAATAACAAGAAGCAAGGGGGCGACATGCCATCACCTCTTGTGCCAAATTAAACATCTGCTCCTTATTAGTTTTCAGCTCTGCCACTTGCTTTTCCAGCTGCTCCATCTTGAGTTGTTGCTTTGCATGCCTTCATCTCATGATGTCTATATGCTCCACATACTCAAAAATGGTTGTGGAGGCTCGTTCCTGAGTTCTTCTGACCTCATTTTGATACTGAGCCATCGTAGATTTCCAAGTTTTCACTTCGACCGTTAAGGCATACTCACGGTCTTCAAACAATCGCTCGACCAGGTCTGTTTGAGTAGCAACAGAGGTTATGGAAACCTGGTCTGTCTGAGTCTCTGCTTCTACTCCTATGGCCTTGGACTTTCTAGCTTGTTTCTTTTATTTCTTCATCCGCTTCTGCATTTTGTGTACCTGTTTCCTTAGTTTCTTGACCTCCATCTTAAGCCGCAATGTCTTTTTAAACTATAGATGATGTTTTTGTTTGACTGGGAGTCTTACAACCTTCTCGCCTAGCTTTTCCATTGGCTCATTCATTGGGACCGCTTCGCTTGGTCCCTCCTCTTTGCCAATGACTATTTCCTCTTGTTGTGCGCTCACCGCGACCGATGGTGCCCTTGCGAGATGCTCTCCTGTTAATTTGTCTGTTGGAATCCTTCTCGGTTCCCCAGCCTCAGGGACCTCTACCTCTTTTCTCTTTTCAGGCTCTGAAGTGCCTGTTGCTTGAGCAACATCCACCCCACACAGTTGTGGCCTTTGTGATAAATTCAAAATTGGAGGAATGGAAAGATCTTCTTTTGTGCACTGAGGGGGATGTTTTTGCCTTTCTACTCTTGGAATAAAGGAGAAAAAGGAGAACTGGGAGAGATCTTCAATGTTCGGTCCCGAGGACGACGCTGGTTCTTGTGGGTCAGTGCCAACCTCACACCCTAGTTCTCCCATCACTTCCTCCACGAGTTCCATGGCTTCCCTAGCTTCAATACCTTCTTGTCCTTGTTCCTCCTCTTCCATGGTTTCTATGGTTGGGGTGGTCACAACCTATTCTTCATTCAGGTCATCCTCCTCCATCAGCTCCATGGTGGCAGGAGGTCCTTGTGGGGTACCCTCGATCGCAATATTGACCAATTCACCCACTCCTGATTGTTGTGATCCTGCTTCTGTGGTTATCATGCTATCAAATTGCTCTGCTAGTTCCACAGGCAAGGTTGGTTCTTGTGGGAAAACCTCGACCGTGGTACTAGTGGGCCTTTCTGTGTCAACTTTCGCATCTTCCATTGGTTCCATGGTTTCGACTTGCTTTTGGGGAGCAACCTCTTCTTCAAATTATTCATCTTCCATCTCCATCTCTTCCGGTTCCTCCTGGTCAACATAATCATCTTCTCCTGCATTTTCCCCCTCCATGGCTTTTGGTTCCTCTTCCCTAGTAGCCACAGCGGCTGCTACTTCTTCCTCTGTGGAATCCCAAAACAATTCCCATGGGATCGGGATTCGTTTGATGGCATTAATTACTAACAGCTGAACCAAACCATGGTGGGTGATGACCGCCAATACCTGTCTTGACCCCTGAGCTAAATGTGCCATTAGGTGAAGGCTTCTTAATAAGAAATAAGGCACATTTAGTGAGAAATCCTCTACTTGGGGAAATCACAGGTGAGTTAGTATTCGGAGATGGTATTTGAATATGGTGGAGTATCTCCCTTCGCAAGTCATATATTTCATGATGAACTCTGCTACTTCTTCCCATGGATGCAGTAGCGAGTTTTGGTCGTATCCTCGACCCTTCTGCATGATTCTTTCTCCTGCCTGTAAAAAGGCTTCGGGAAACTCCAGAAGGACAATCCTTCTTGAAAACCATCGTTGTCCATTTTGAGGGAGTCCACTGACTTCTGCAATGGCTTCCTCTGTCACAGGGATTTCAATTCCGTGGACCCGAGAGATTTCTTCTCTCAAATTGAGTGCAAATTCTGCCACAATTTCTTCGTTTGACCCTTTCAACCTGTCAAAGTAAACATTCCATCCCGCATTCTTAAAGACCTGCCATACCTCCTAATTTTTCCAAATTCTTATTGTATCTTCAGGCTCATGCCGCACAGATCGTCCACCCATTGCTGTAGAGGCGGGGTCATCACGACGAATGCAGTTAGCTAGCAGGGGAAAATGATAGGGATCCAAACCATTGGCAACTGAAATAACATCATGGTTGCTTTTGGGGACAACATATGAAACAGTACTAGTACGTTTGAAAATGATGACAGATTATGGTGGTATTGTTGGATATTTCAGAGATTTAATGCAGCGTGTTGAGGAGGTGACTGATTATGACTCTACGCATATGAATACACATTCCAACATATCAAAGTTATGATTACGAAGTACCAAAATCATTGGATTATGTTTGGTAAGGATCATGTGTCATGAATTCTTTTTCATGGTACGTCGTTGTTTATTATGACGGTTACCCCCCAACTTAATTATGGTTGTCCATGACACGTTTTGATGTCTTTTTGGAATATTTTAATTAAATCCATAAAAGTCGTCAGAGACGTACCTGGGGACCTACCTTATGGTGGAGTAACAACAAAGTGTTTGACAGAGTAATGACAACAGGGCGTAACAACAGCAAGGAGTAACAACAACAGTGAATAACAACAATGACAGAGTAATGACGACGACGGAGTAGCGTCAGTTACGGAGTAGCGTCAGTTACGGAGTAACGACACCGGCGGAGTAACGACAGTTATGGAATAACAACATCGGTGGATCAACGACAGTTGCGGAGTAACGGAAGTTGTGGAGTAACAACACTAGTGAAGTAACGACAGTTGTGGAGTAATAACACTGGCAGAGTAACAATAGTTGTAGAGTAATGGAACCGACGGAATAACAATAGTTATGGAGTAACGACACCGATGGAGTAACAACAGTTGCAGAGTAATCGACACTGACAAAGTAACAATAGTTGCAGAGTAACAACATCGATGGAGTAATGAGAGTTGTGGAGTAACAACATCGGCGAAGTAACGACAGTTGAGGCGTAATAACAGTTATGGAGTAACAACATTTAGTGGAGTAACAACACTAGTTGAGTAACAACACACCAGTGGAGTAACAACAACATCTTTATAGCAGCACTGGTGGACTAACAACGTTGAGTGTTACATTTCTCCTAGCCATATTCCTTTGTTATTCTTGCAAAATACAAACAAGTAAGAAATAACAATATTATTTATTTATTTTATATTTTTTTTTTCGAAGTAACGACAGTTGTGGAGTAACAACATCGGCGAAGTAACGACAGTTGGGGAGTAACAGCACCGGCGGAGTAACAACAGTTGCGGAGTAATGGCACCGGTGGAATAACAACAGTTGGGGAGGTGACTGATTATGACTCTGGATGTATGAATACGCATTCCAACATATCAAAGTTATGATTACGAAGTACCGAAATCATTGGATTCTGTTTGGTGAGGATCGTGTGTCATGAATGCTTTTTCGTGATACACCGTCGTTTATTATGACGGTTCCCCCCCCAACTTAATTACGGCCATCCACGACACGTTTTGATGTCTTTTTGGAATATTTTAATTAAATCCATAAAATTCGGTGGAGACGTACCTGGTGGCCTACCTTATGGTGGAGTAACAACAAAATGTCTGACAGAGTAATGACAACAGGGCGTAATAGTAGCAAGGAGTAACAACAAAAGTGAGTAACAACAATGATGGAGTAACGATGACGGCGGAGTAGCAGCAGTTATGGAGTAACAACACTGGCAGAGTAACAGTCGTTACAGAGTAACAACACCGAGGAAGAATCAGTGGTTGTGGAGTAATGACATCGATGGAGTAACGATAGTTGCGTAGTAATGACACCGATGGATTAATGGCAGTTGTGGAGTAACAACATCGGTGAAGTAACAACAGTTGTGGAGTAACAACACCAGCAGAATAACAACAGTTGCAGAGTAACAACACTGGCGGAATAACAACAGTTGCGGAGTAACGACACCGGCAGAGTAACAACAGTTGCGAAGTAATCGACACCAGCGGAGTAACAATAGTTGCAGAGTAACAACACCGACAGAATAACAACAGTTGTGGAGTAACAACATTGGTGAAGTAACAATAGTTGAGAAGTAACAACAGTTACGGAGTAACAAAATTTAGTGGAGTAACAACACTAGTTGAGTAACAACACACCAGTGGAGTAACAACAACATATTTATAGCAGCACTAGTGGAGTAACAACACCGAGTGTTACATTTCTCCTGGCCATATTCCTTTGTTATTCCTGCAAAATACAAACAAGTAAGAAATAACATTTTTTTTTTAAACAGAGTGAGAGTGTCCTTCATTCCAACAACCATTAAATCAGATGAATCAGAAAGGTGTTTGACAAAGGATTTTCTAGAGGCTGGATGGTGGTATAGTTTTAGATGGTTTTCGTTTACTAAGAACGAGGTATGATTCTCATCTATTGTAATTAATCTAACCGTTCCATTGTCGAACACTCTGTCCACTTGATATGGCCCCATCCAGCGAGTGCAAAGCTTGCCTTTGAAATCCTTAAATTGGGAGTCGTAAAGTAATGCCCAATCTCCCACATGAAACACCTTACTTTTGATAAATTTATCATGCCATTTCATTCTATGTTGTTGAACAACAATGGTCTTCTGGACAACTACTGATCGAATCTCATCCAACTCATTCAACTATTTCAGTCGGTGTTTTTGTTCTTCTGATAGGTCTAGGCCTACTTCTAGAGATGTTCTGAGTGTAATGATATCAAATTCCACCAGAAACAAGGGGACTTTCCCATAGACTAATTCAAATGGAGAAAACCCAGTTGTGTTCCGCCATGTTTTTCTGTATGCCCATAAAGCTTCTGGAAGTTTCTGTGCCCAGTCCCGGCGATGACTTGCTACTGTCTTTGTCAAGATATTTTCCAATACCTTGTTTGTGCTTTCTACTTGTCCGTTCGCCTGGGGGTGATAGGGGGTTTTCACTCTATGTTTGACCCCATATTTTTGCATCATCTTTCCTATCATGTGAGATGTGAATTGTGATCCTCCATCTGATACAATTTCCCTTGGAGTACCATATCGGGCAAAGATTTCTTCAAAAAGAAAGTCTACCACTACTTGCTCTGTTGCTCTTGTGATCGCCCTGGCTTCCACCCATTTAGTTACATAATCAATGCATACCAGGATGTAAGCTTTCTGATGAGAAGGCGGGTTGAAGGGTCCAACAAAATCAATGGTCCATTTCTCAAACGGTTCAAGGACTATCTGGGGCTGTAGAGGCATTTCATCTACTTTCCCAGGTTGTCCCATATGTTGGCAGCTATCACACCTTCGGACATAATCCCAAGCATCACAAAAKATGGAGGGCTAGTAATATCCCATTTGTAGCACTTTGTGACCTGTTMTTTTATYTGCAAAATGTCCTCCATAGGTTCCATCATGTGCARCCTTCCGTATCTYATAGATATCATCTTCTGCCACACGAGGCYGAATCTRTTGGTCAACCCCTGTATGAAAGATATATCCTTCCATCCATGGATATTGGGTACTCTGGTGAATAATCTTCCTTTGCTCCTTATATGAAAGATGATGAGGCACCTTCCCTATAGCAAGATAATTAGCAATATATGCATACCATAGAGTGTTAGCAGATACTGCAAAAAGATGTTCATCTGGAAAATTATCTTCAATTGGTGTATTCTTACCATCATGTTCTATCCTAGATAAGAAATCTGCAACCACATTGTCCTTYCCTGGTTTATCTACTATAGTAATATCAAATTCCTGTAGTAGCAAAAGCCATCTTGTGATACGACCAGGGGTAACAAGTTTATTCATTAAATACCTGATAGCTACATGATCAGTATGCACAAAGGTAAGATACCYGGTAATGTAGTACCAAAATTTATTGATGGYGTAAATGACAACAAGGAACTATTTCTCAGTCACTGTGTATTTTAATTCAGCAGGAGCCAAATTCTTACTAACATAGTAAACTGTGTATGTTACTTTGTCTTCTTGTTGTCCTAATACTGCACCAATCACTATTTGAGAAGCATCCATATGAATATAGAAAGGTGATGCCCAATCCGGCCCTCTAAGGATCGGAGCACTACAGACCAATTCCTTAATTCTCGTAAAGGCTACATCACAGTCCTCTGTCCACACAAAATATGAATGTTTTGTTATCAATTGAAAAAGTGGATGTGCTACTTTAGCAAAATTTTCTATAAAATGCATGTAATAACCAACACAACAAATAACGTTATGTACCTGCGTGGGCATTTTGGGTGTCGGGAAATGCTAAATTACCTTTGTCTTTGCTGGGTCCATCCAGATTCCTTCAACTGAGAGCAAATGTCCTAGAACAATTCCCTCCTCCATCATCATATGGAATTTTTCTGTACTTAGAGAGACACACACTTGTATACACCTTTCGAGAACTTTTTCTAAATTTTTCAGCCCTTCAAGAAATGAATCCCCATATGGAGTAAAGTCATCCATGTAAATTTCAACACTGTCATCTACCAAATAAGAGAAGATTCCCAAAATTGCCCTCTGGAACGTTGCAGGAGCATTACACAGGCCAAAAGGAAGGACCGGGTATGCGAATGTTCCCCAAGGGCATGTGAAAGTGGTTTTATCTTGATCTTCAGGAGCTATCTGGATCTGGTTATACCCACTAAACCCATCTAGAAAAGAAAAAAACTTTTTTCCAGCCAATGTGTCCAGAACTTGATCAATAAATGGAAAAGGAAAATGATATTTTTGCGTTGCCTTATTTAATTCTCGATAATCCACGCATATCCACCATTTACCATTTTTCTTGGGGACCATTACCAATGGGGAGACCCATTGGCTATCTAAGATGGGGTAAATAAAACCTACATCCAGTAATTTCTGAAGTTCCTCTTTCACAACATTTTTCAATGTGGGGTTCATCCTTCTCTGAGGTTGTCTCAAAGGACGACAATCCTCCTTAATGTATATATGATGGGTACATAAATTAGCAAGAATCCCCTTCATATCTGTATAATCCCAGGTGAAGGCTTCTTTTTGTTTCCGAAGGAAATCCACGAGTTGCTTCTTCTAGGATTCTGACAGGGTTGGATTAATATTCAGGGTTTTTCATGGTTCTAGTTCCACTGGGATGCTTTCACTGGGTGCATCAACAAGTAGCTCCTCTGATCCTTCTATTGTTTCAATTGTTTCCTGAGTCTCACAACTTAGGATTGATTCTAGGAATTGTTGATTTGTTTCAAAAATGGAGCAAGGATCATCCATAAAGGAGGTGATTACATCATCTTCCGATTCCATTTTCAACTGAAGGGCTTGTCCAATAGTGAGGACTGGTCTCAATTCCTCATTTTCTGTTTCGGGCTCTTTCCTAGATAAATTTTTCTTGCCTCCTGCTAGTTTTATGGATGGGTTTGGTTCTGCAAGTGGATATAACACTAAGTTCTTAATGTTGTGCCCATTTGAAATAATCATGTGCCCTGATCCGCACCCAATGTAAGCATCTGCAGTAGCCAGCCATGGCCTACCCAAAATCAAAGGATGGTCGTCCACCGAAGATTGCAACTGTAAGACCAGGAAATCTATGGGATAGTGCCATGAATCCACTGAAATTGTTACATCTTCCAACTTTCCTACAAGTTTGACTGTAGATCGGTCTGCCAATTCCAATACTGTAGGTGTATGTTTCAAGTTACGAAAACCTAATGCATGCATGGTTTCAGTGGTGATAACGTTGATGGCAACACCCAGGTCTATCAATACATTTGAAATCTGTACCCCATTAATTTGTACTATCAGAATTGGGTTCCTCGGATCTCCATACTTTTCAGGCATTGACTTTCCTATCATGAAATATGATAATTTTCCCATAACATGAATGGTAAGGGGGTATTTGGATTTCTTTGCAGGTTTCTTTGAACAGTATTCCCTAAGAGTCTTTGAATATATTGGCACATCCTTCATAGCTTGTAGCAAGGTAATTTTAAAAAATAAGTTCTGCAATTCTCCTAATAAATCAAATTCATCTTGAGGGCTTGATTTACTCAAAGTTAGTCTCTCTGGGTAAGGTGGTTCAGATTGATGTTGTTTTACAGGAGGCACTTGGTTTCTATCAGTTTGTTTTGGCTCTTTATTAATTGGTTATGATACCTTACCTTCACTATCGAGTTGTTCAATGGTAACTGGATGAGGTTGAACATTAACTATCTGCCCTGATCGTAGATTCATTTCATACAACTCTGTAGTGGAAATGCTATATGAAGGTAGGTTAAGAATGTCAGATTGATGAGCTCCCTTACTATTAGGATTCAGATCGGGTTGGATTGGGAGATGAGGATGGGCAGGTTGATTACCTAGAGGCACATTAGAGGGCAGTTGGAGTTGTTGTTGTGGCATCGGCTGAGGAAACTGCCTAGGAGGGGATCCTCACCAATTTGGAGCCCATGGTGAGCTCGAACTGGCTTGAGGGTTCCACTGCTGCCAAGGTGGAAACTAGTATTGTGGCCACATGGAAGGATAGGGCATGGTTTGCGGATTCATATTAGAATTATTGAAATACTGAGATGGATATGAGTACATACCTTGATTTCCCATCAGTGGTTGAGGTTTCCATGGCTTTCTAGACCCCATGATGTACAGTTTCTCCATGTCTTTCCCCGTCCCTTGAAATACTACTTTCAGGCCTAGCAGGGAGGGGCATGAGCTTGTTTCATGATTTAGCTTGCAGATTGCACATTTCTCTATGGAGTTTAGTGTACATTCCCTCTCTGGATGCTTCTTTCTACATGTTGGGCAGAATATCACCATGGTTTTATCCAATTCCAGCTGCTTCTATTTTACTTGCAGCGTATCCATCTGTGGCGAAAAGGTACTGAGGATATCCGTCCTCAAATTGTCTAGCAGGTTTTTGATTTCTTCTTTCGTAACACCTCCACCAGACCCTTTTACTGAGAGAATCCCTTGTCTGTTTCTTCCAAGCCCCCTCGAGCACTGAATGCATAATTCACAGATACCTTCGAAGCTTTCCTTAGAGATGTCTCCCTTTCCCACAATGTTCAATAGTTCCATCGAGTCCTCACGGAAAAATCGGAGGAGGATAATTTTTAAAATTTCCTTATCCAGGTCAGAGTGACCTGACCTCTGTAAGGTGTACTTGAATCATTCCACACAATCTTCCAAACTCTCATCTTCGTTTTTTGCAAACTTGAAAATTTCCTCCTTAATGTTCCGGAATTTATAGTAATCCTGGTATTTTTCCAGAAAAGCTATCCGCATATCATCCCATGTGGAAATAGAGCTTCCTCCAAGGAACATGAACCATCGCAGAGCCATTCCTTTTAATGTAGAAGGAACAAATTTTAAATTTTGGGCCTTCGTCGTGTAGTCATACCCCCGACACACTATGTCAAACTCGAATAGAAATGTGTCGGGATCTTTTGAAACAAGCCCATGAAAGTTTGGTAAGGCTACTAATGCAATAGGATTTGTGGGCACACCAACTCCTAGATCCTCGATTGGAAGTTCGATAGTGGAGGTTTTGGGAGCCATAAATATCTTCCAATAACCACTGGGTATTTCACCAGGCTCTGTAGAAGATGGTTGAGGCTTCCTTACCACTCGGATTTGAGTTGCTTTAGCAGCACTTCCCCGGTCCCTTGGTGATGAAAATACTCCTTCGATCCCTTCTCCTATGTCATGATGACTTGATCCCTCAGCTACAACCTCCTCTCACTTACTAGAGTGGTTTGAATTTTTCGAGGTTCTGCTTGCGACCTCTTCCCCGTCTATTACCAACATAAAATTTCCCTAGTCAGGTATACTACTAGATGTTTCTTCAACTGCTGGAGGGACCTGTTGTGTCGTATCACCAAAGAATGTTGTAGACAACACTGGTTGATCTATTGATTGTCCCTCAGACTTCACTCTTCGTGCCCTTGGTCTCACGACTGCGTGAGAGAATGTTTTTGATTCAACCTTTTCTATAATCTGTTGGATGTAGGTCTTTCTTCCCAAATCTGGTCCTCCCCTCTTTGGGGCTCTCCTTCTTCCCCTGTTATTCGATTCTTTGTTCATACAAGTGTTGGTATGATGGAAGGTCTTGGCATGAACCTATAATTCTTAGTCTTGAAGTAAGGTGTCAAAGGACCATTCCTTCCCCAAGATGAAAGAACTTACAAAACTAAAGGGAGCTAAAAAAAACAAGAGTCTAAGGTTCAAGGACCAGAGCAGGGCGTCAAAGGACTCCTCCCTCTCTAGGACAAGAACCAGGAACAAACACACACCATGAGAAGACCTAATACTTTCCGAATCTGAAGCAGGGCATCAAAAGACTCCTCCTTCCCCAGGGTAAAAGCTAGGGTTTCCCAAAAAAACACACAAGGGTTTGAAAGAATTAAATCTAACCCAGGGTTTGGAGAAGGGCGTTAAAAGACTCCTCCCTCCCCAGGACAAGAGAGTGGCCAAAAAAAGAAAAGCAAAAAAATAAAAACAAGTGGAAAGAACACCTACGCTCAAAACCTGAAGCAGAGTGAGAAAACTCGTTCTCTCCCCAGGACAAGAGATTGACCCTCTAGTTGGTCCAGATCGTTTCCTTTCACCTTGTTAGCCTCCCTGACAATGACGCCAAAATGTTGGGGTCCAGGTATGAACAATTTATTCACCCTTTTTCCTACATTAATTTATCAATCCGGGTGCGTATTCTTTCAAGGAAATGCGCAAGGTATATGCAGGGGCAAGAGCACAATCCATTCTGGCCAAGGGTTCATGATTAAGATTCAAAACATTGTTGTGAAACTAGATTAATTACAACTTCGAAAAGCAATCATAAGAATTAAAACACTGTAACAAAAAACATAAACTAATAAATAATACACACAGAAAGACGCAGCACCTGATCAGAAGAGCGGGCCTAGCTCTCTGATCAGGGTTGTGTTAGTCACAACAAAGATTAAGATAGAAAAATAGATGATGCTTTATAAATCTGAAAAGGGTTATTACAATATCAATGGGGGCATCCCCAGTTACAGGAATAAACTGTCTTTTATACATGGAGAGGGAGAACAACCTCTTTCCCAAAAACATGGTAACCGTATCCCCATAAATATACATTAGTTGGAATGGCACCAATACCAGATAGACAAGATCAGCGATATTTCTAAGAATGGTTCAAGGATCTGCAACTCTAGTTGTGCGGCCTTCTTATGGCTGGTCGTTGTTGTGAATAGTGAATCTGCTACAGGATGTTGAAGCGTTGGTTCCTGTTCTCGAGAAGCTACGGTCAAACATTCATTTTAGTGCTGCAAATAGGAAAAACTCCGCAACTTTATTTCATTAATAAAATATTCCAATAGACAAGGCAAAGGTATTTACCTTACAGGTTTATCATAGTAAACATATTTAAATAAGTGCAAAAGGGTCAAAAAGGGTAATGGAAGTGCAACAGAAAGATAGCCCAATTTGGTGCCCAATAGAGGTGCCTATACTCATCAAACACCATCTTTCCTAAACTTTTTGAATGACGATACTTCATCTTAGGACCACAAACTGGACATGCAAATTTACCCTTTTTTTGAAGACCTGCAACATTAGATGGATTAATGTCAATTATACAATGGGATTATTTAAAAAACATGCATGATATCTTTCAAAAATTATATAGTATTAAAGTGCAACAGAATGCTACATACCACAAAAATGTGTTAGTCCTAGGGCATCATGAATTGTCCATACAAGTATTCCACATAATTGAATTTCTTCTCCCTGATTGGTTTACAGATGTCATACATAGTGATGTCGGCCCTTAACTTTAGTAGCTCGTCGATAAGAGGCTCAATATATACATTCATATATTTAACTTGGTACTTACCTAATTGTTTGAAATTACAAATAATTACTACCATGATATGTATATATAAGGAAATAAATAAACAAAAGCTATTATGAAAAAAAAAACAAATGAAAATTTTACATTCAAAAAATTAATGTAAACAAAAACCTAGAACAATCATTGTCAACATCATGTGCTCCCTCTTTATTGAAATCCAAGGAGGAATGTTATTGTTGATAAAAAAAATAGGCCACATTGAGTAAATATACCTAATCTCATTGAATGGATTAACACCGTCAGTTGCCAATGAAATCCTAACATTACGAGGTTCATCTTTGAAATCTTCCCATTTTTCCTCAATTTCCCTAAATGCATAACCATCTGTAGGAATTCAAATAACTTCATATCCACTTATGTTTTGTGCATGATAATCCATAAATTTTGTTATGCTTTCACACATGAACAATCGCTGCAAGCGTGGAATTATGGGAATATGATGAAGAACCTTTCGAGGAACCTTTTTTGTTACTTTATAGGTTCGCTATTTACTGATAAGATATTGTGGGCATTTTGTTTTTGACGCATGTTGTCCATAATACATAATATGATCATTAGGACATGCATCTATAGTTTGATACTCCATTCCAATGTCTTTCATAATGGAAAGAAAATATCGATATGTGTGAGGTAAAATATTTGACATTGGTAACAAAAATTCACCTAACAATATACAACATAACAAATAATTACTAGTTAATGTAAAGAATATTAATCATAAATATTGCATTCTTATTTTACACATTAATTAACACTAGAAAAAATATATAAAATTCAATGTTTATGTATATGAGATGAAACATATTACATACCTTAGGATCTGTGTCATACAATTGTTTGACAAATGATTCATAACCTTTAAGTTCACCAACAACAATGTAGCGGAGAGAAGATTTTCTCTTGAGCCTTTATAAAGTCGTTTATTTTCCTTTTCTAATAAAGGTCCATCATAAATACCATCATTGTCCTCCTCCTCATTTGACTAAGAAAAAAAATCTTGGATCATTTGATTTGTCCCATCATCTTCTTCCATGAGATCCTCATTTGCTTCATGTTTCTCAACTTGTACAACATCATTTCTACTACTACTTGGTGCAACATTGTGTAGAAAGTTAGGTTGTACTGTAAGACTTTGTCAAATAGTTGGGTGACTTAGAATAGGGAAACTGTAATCTTTGTGTCATCACCCATGCGACAAACTATGTGACAAAAGATAGAGGTCATTGCCTAAGAGACAAACGCGAGCTGATTAAAAAAAAAGAAGATAAATTTAAATCTTCATCTTCATTTTTGCGACGAAAAACTACTTTTGTTGCAAGTAATTCGTCGCAAATTTTTCAATCTGTAGTAGTGAAATAGGTTTACAAACACTTGTTGACAACTTTAGTTTGGCCATCAGTCTGTGGGTGATAAGCAATACTGATATGTAATTGTGTGACTTAGAGCCTGAATAGTTCTTTCCAAAAATTGTCAGTGAAAGTGGGATTCCTGTCAGATACAATAGAATGAGGCATGCCATGAAGCTTGAAAATATGATCCATGAAAATTTGAGCCATAGTGGATGTTATTAACATGTGTTGAAGAGGAAAAAAATGAGCATATTTGGAAAGGTGATCAACTACCACCATGACGACTGACTTATTGTTAGATTTAGGTAAGCCCACAATGAAATCCATAGAAATATCCCTCCAAATAGCTAGTGGAATTGGAAGTGGTTATAATGTGCTCGGAGCTTTGACAATTTCCCCCTTGTTGCATTGACAAAAATCACATCCAACCACAAATGTGCGGATGTCTTGTTTCATACCCTCCCAAATAAAAGAATGTTTGACTCATTCATAGGTTTTGATAAACCTAGAATTCCCTGTTGTGGGTGACGCATGAAGCTAAAAAAGAACCATGGATTTAAGTTGCGACTGGTGGCTTAAATATAGACAGTCTTTGTAGCAAATCTCTTCATTGTGCCAAGAGTACTATGGAGAAACTAGAGAATTTTCTTTCAATTGTTGGATAAATAGAGAAGTTTTGGGGTCTTGCAAACATTCCTAGAAAACAACTTGGAGACGATCTGGGACAATGAAGGAGAGGGCGAAAAGGGATCCTTATTCTTCATACTTTCTAAACAGAGCATCAACCACTACATTTTTTTTTCCCTTCTTATAAATGATCTCAAAATCATAGCCAAATATCTTGGTCACCTATTTTTTTTCTCCTGAGATGAGATCCTTTGTTCTAGGAAATACTTGAGGCTCTAATGGTATGTTTTAATTTGGAATAATTCCCCAATATATAAGGGCGCCAGATATCCACAACATGCAGGATAGCCAACATTTTTTTTTCATGGATTGATTGTCCAATATGTTGCTCCGAGAATTGTTTTCTATTGAAGCCAAGGGTCTACCCTCTTGCATGAGTATTGCGCTAATGACTTTACTAGAGGCATCACATTTGAGGACAAAATTCTTTGTGAATTCAGGAAGGGCCAATATGGGATTTTTTCACATGGATTCTTTCAATTCTTTGTTAGAAAAAACAGGATCGTGGAGCAATAAAATAAAACAAATGCGGAAATATAACACAAAAGATACATGGTTCACCCAATGTGGGATACGTCCACTAGAGAAATTGCCAGGTCCTTCCTTTATTATTATCCAACAAATGAAGGGATACAACCTACATCACACCCATTGTAACTTCCTCTTCTTTCTCTCACAGTTTCCTCTCTCAGAATACAATATTCACAATGATACATAGTCGTAATAAATTTCCCTCATAAAAGAGGGTTTCCTTCTAGGGAAAAAAACCCTAACATAACTTCTATCGTCAAATCTGTGACCTTATAAAGAATGGTCCATATTTACTATGAAATTATAATATACATTTACAAGACATTTTTTTCTTTTGGGGGCTTCGCCCCCGAACCCCGCAGGAGGGGCAAGCCCCCCATGCACTCCCCTGTGTGAAGGAGTGTACATTCTTATGGGGTGTAAAGTCTTCATGGGGTATAAACACGACTGAAAACAAAGGCCTCTGAATCAAGAAAATAATCAGGCTCCACAACCAACAATATCCCACTTGGAGACTAATCTCAACAACTCCATCGTTGTTTTATCTACTAGACTATGATCCTTTTTGGACCTGGAAAATTTATCATCTTCACTTTCATGCTTGAATACCAACTAAAACTGAGAAGGAACTCAGTTTCTCCCTGGTTACTACTTTTTTTAACATGTTTGTAGGATTCTGGCTAGTGTGTATCTTTTCCA
Source organism: Picea engelmannii (assembly GCA_009831015.1). Lineage (NCBI taxonomy): Eukaryota > Viridiplantae > Streptophyta > Pinopsida > Pinales > Pinaceae > Picea > Picea engelmannii. Next base: position 27,960 of record ML833735.1, read on the forward strand.
ACTTCAAATTTCCATCTTCCAAGATGGATTGTATGAAATGGTACCTGAGTTGTATATGATTAGTATTCTAATGGAAGTATGAGTTATTTTCAAGATGAATGACACTCTCAGTATTACAGTACAACCTGTTATTCTCCTGCTTCTTTCCCAATTCCTTCATAAACTTCTGTAACCAAATCATTTCTTTACTAGCCTTTGTAGCAGTAACATACTCTGCTTTTGTTGTTGAAAGTGCAACAACCTTTTGCAATTTTGAAATCCAACTTATTGTTGTTCCACCTATAGTAAAAACATACCATTTGGTTGTAATACCCATAGGCCGAACCTAATTGTAAATGTAAATGAAAATGTACTTAAGCTGGCGAGTTGCTTGATATCATTTTTGTATGCACCTTCCATGATATAGTGCGCACATGTACTGCACACTAAAATGATGAAGTGTGCACATTCCAGGATACTGCGTGCATCAAAATTAACTATGCACGATTTTGAGGCTAGGGAGCCTTTGTATATATGTTGTGTTTTATAGGCTAGTGAGCCAGTTATTATAAGCTAGGAGACTTATGTTTTGTATTGGGCCAGAGAGCCTATATGCTAAAGGCTAGTGAGCCTATTTTTTTATATGTCTCATCATTAATATAATACATTGGTGAGTGTAGACCGACCATGATAAAAGAGTATGGGGACTAAAATCCACTAGTTAGGGAAAGGGTGGGGGGGACTAAAAGTTAAGGAAAAGGGCTATGCTAGGGAGATTAAGCCAAAAAGTAATATTATATTAATATTCCTTAAAGTATAAAGTATGGATAATTATTTTATTCTAAGTTCTAAGGATGGGGACAAGTGGGCCAAAGTAGCTCCCAACATGAAAAGTGTCAATTTGGGAACATGCATACATATAGCTTGGACTTAGTTCATTTTCTGATCATCCCATCATAATTCACACACTCATTGAGTTGTCCTCCATACCTCCCTATACCTCTATCTGTACCTGAACCAATAACATAAATGTACCTATACCTATACCTGTTCCTAGTGATCTCACGAGATGGACTGAAGAAGCGGGTTGTCAGTCCCATGGGAAATTGAAGAGGCAGTTTTTCAGGCCTATGATAAATTGAAGAGGTGGGTTTTCAAGCCGGTGAGAAATTTCTCTCTGGGTGAGAGAATTGTTGGGAATTGATTTCCTGAAGGTGCTAAACTACAACTACAGAGCTCTGAGACTTCCTGTATGGCCTGTTGATGAAGCCCTGGAAGGGAAGTGGGGTAGTCGAGGAACTGTTGAGTAGAGATGGGGCACACTTCCTGGGGTGGGACAAGCATGTGGGGAATGGGGGATTGTAGGTTGTTAGTTTGAGTTGGCACTTGTGACAGAGTCTTTCCTATTGTCTGAGAAACGTCAGCATGGTTAGGAATCCCTTTAACTGGTGGAGTTTATTCCCAGCACGGGGTTGACCCACTGTTGAGAGTGATGAGCAATGTGGTCTAAGGCTAGGAGGTTCATGGAAGGTCTACACCCAGTTGGTGATATTATTACCAAGATAAGTGTCAATTGTGTGTTAAATTACATGCTGCATTAATTAGTTACGTTTTTATTTTTATGGGTTTATCCTATGTGTGGTTTATAACTGTCTTTATATTTATGGGTATTGCATGTCTATGTTGCATGTATATGTTACTATTATTTCCATATGAATCTGTGCATTTATTGAATGTATTTGTCTATTTTGAGTTATATATATATAAAGTTCCACAAGAGTTTCTATGTGTATATGTTTTAATTTGCATACAATTCAATTTTTTTTACGTGGCATAGCCCAGTTGGATGCTAGGGATGTTACAATATGGTGTCAGAGCATTTTTTTAACATGGTCTGGCCTGGGTGGTCAAGGATGTTACAATATGGTATCAGAGATTTAGTTTTCGACACTGAGCCTGGATGGGCCGAGCAAGTTGAGTTGAAGCAGAATGTCACAGAGGATTGATTTTGAAGTGGCCAAATCTCAAGTTACAAAGCATCCATGGTAAAATTTAGAAGCAACGATGTCGAATTGGGAAAAATCTTCAATTATGTTATTCAATTCATGGGACAATTGAGAAATTTGGCCAAGTGGTGAGAGATTCTTAATTTAATATATGTTCTAGAAAATTCAAACCTGGAATTGGTCGAATTTGAAGTTACAGTGAAGCCATGATAAATGGAGCGATATTAGTTGATTAAAATTCTCAATTCGTGAATTGAGTTTGGGAAAAAGTTAGGCAAAAGCCCCAATTTCTGAAGCAGAATTCATGAAGAATTGATGCGCAAAAACATGAATGTGCGCAGGTGGGTGCACTAAAAATGCATGATGCGCAATGAAAATCTTTTGATATGTGGAAAAATATTGTCGTGCGGGTGCACGCACTAAAAGTTGGTGTTGTGCAAAAAAATATTGGTGTGTGAGTGCACACGCTAAAATCTGACATTGCGCGGAAAAATATTGGTGCGTTGGTGCGCGCGCTAAAATTTGGTGTTGTGCGCAAAAATATTGGCGTGTGGGTGTGCACGCTAAACTTTGGCGTCATGTGGAAAAATATTGGTGTACAAGTGTGCGCACTTAAATTTGACACTGCATGGAAAAATATTGGCGCGCAGGTCTACGCACTTAAAATTTGGCGTTGCACGGTGCAGAGTGGCATTGCGCAGAAAAATATTAGCACGTGGGTGTGCGCACTAAATTTAGTATTGCGCGGTAGAGATTGAGTGGCACATAGACAATAATGGTGTGCGTGGTGTGCACAATATTGATAGAGCGCCAAGGAATTTTGTTGGTGCGCGCGCATTGTGGGTATATGTTGTTGTGCGACAATTTAATTAATGGTGCACACGGAGTAGTGGTGCATGGTGGGGGCATACTAAACTTTGGCATGGTGCAACGCGTAGAGTAAAATGCACGCAGAATATTAGCACGCGACACAAAAATTGCACGCAACAGGTATTAGTGCATGAACCAAAATTGTGCATGGCAGATATTTGTGCGAGACAAAAAGTAGTGTGTGCCATTTATTGGTGCGGCAAAGAAGTGATCCACATTGATTATAGGTGAACAGAGCATGCGCTACCTTATGGTATTGTTGTGCATGATAAATATTGTTTTTTAGTTCAAATTTGTGCACGGGAAGTCGTTGGATGGTCTACAACAGAAGAAAACCAGTGAATTTCTTCGAAATTTTATACCTTTTGAACGTCATCTTTTTGCAGTGCATTTTTTAGGCCCTAAACAACATTTTTAGCTACTCAAAAACCTTGAGAATAGATTTTACCTTGGTACACTTTGTATCTGCAGCTCAAATAAAAGAGCCCGGAGAGATCTTTCTAATGGTGTAAACCATTCGTCAAATAGAGCTTTTATGAGGAAGTTACAGGACAAACAATGGAAAGTAAATTTTAAGACCCAACTAACTTCGAAGGGCTATAACTTTATGCTCCAAAATCAGATTGTGGCACAGGAGTTGTCAACGGAAATATATTGAACCATAGAAGACATTCCTAGAGCTTAATTAAATTTCTGGGCATGTTAAAAATGTTTAATATGGTAAATAAGGTACCTATAGCATTCCAGACCAAAAACACGAATTGGCCTTGAACTTCAGCAGGCTGTAACTAGCATCCTAGAACCCAGAAAAAAATGAAACTTGGAAAGACTATCAAAAATATGTATATGAAGAAACCCAATTGATATCCTATGAAAAATCCAATGGAGTAGGTGAAAAAATGCATAATTACAGCGCATAATTGCACCAAGTTGAAGAGTGAACAGAAAAATTAATGGACAATTTTCAAATGACCATAACTTTTTGCTCAAGACTCAAAATTGGGCATGGAAGCAAGTGTTGGAAAGGTGTTGGATAGTAGAATACAATTTTTCAACCAAAAAATTGATATGGGCATTCAATTGTTTTAGGAAATCAGAAAAAAGAATTATGATATATTATTGAACCATAATGGTTCATATTTTTCATGAAATTGATGAGTCAATTAACCTGACAAAGTTTTATTGGCTACACATTTTGTAGATTTAACAACAACTAGATAAGATCAAGATCAACATAGAGTGCAAAGGAATCGAATATGCACAGGAGAATTACAACCAGGAATATGAGATCAGAGGGATAGATGTCCATTTAGGCATTGAAGGAACAAACTCCAATGGACATGGAGAAGGGATGAAAACATGAATATGGTAGAGACCATTTAAAATTTGCAGAAGGATGTCCAAAGCCATAAATATGATAATTAAAGGCTGATGAGAGCCAAGGAGTAAAAGGAGGACTTCAACATGAAGTTAATGCACAAATTGAACCGAATAGAAAATAAATTGGATAAGGAGAGTGGCTCAAGCAAATCATGAAGTCACAGGTCTCATGATGAGAAAAGAAGAACAAGAAGCGTTAGCAGACATCACCATAACTCCTTGAGGCATTCCAATACGAGAGAACAAAGAATCTCAAGTCCATCATCTTTCAGGAAGCATAAGAGGTCTGGGGTGGATGAGCTACGAGGAGAAATGAACAAAATCAAACCTCCTACATTTGATGGTGAGCACAAGAAGGATGAAGATGCAGAGACATGGTTGTTGGTCATGAGAAAGTATTTTCAATTGCATATTTATTCATCTCATGTAGAAGGAAGAATCATCATCTATCAACTCAAAGGAAAGGCATCCATCTGGTGGGATCATCTTGTGTAGGTGCAACACATTAAAGAGAAAAATGCTACTTGGAGGGAATTCAAAAAGTATTTCGAAAAGAAATATTTGACTAAGAGATACTATGACAAGAAAATGAAAGAGTTCTTTGAACTCGATCTTGGGAGTATGACCATAGATGAATATGAAA
>ML833735.1:33791-57299 GCA_009831015.1 Picea engelmannii
AGCATTGCAGTTGAAGAAATGTTACAGAAAAGGGTGTCAAATATTTGAAACTCATATGGAAGAAACACCTATAGATAGAGTGTCAAATATTTAAGATTATGCAGTCCTAAAAGATTTTGAAGATGTGTTTAAGAAAATACCAATATTACCCCCTAAAAGAGACATTGATTTCTCCATATATTTGATGCCTGGAGCAGCTCCAAAATCCAATACTCCCTACAGGATGAGTACACCAGAATTGGAGTTACAAATGCAACTAGAAGATCTTTTGAAGAAGGGGTATATACGCCCAAGTGTGTCGCCTTAGGGTGCCCAAGTTTTATTTGTGAAGGAAAAGGATGGAACATTGAGACTTTGCATTGAATTTAAGAAGTTGAACAAGGTAACTATGAGGAATAAGTATCATTTTCCAAGGATTAATGACCTCTTTGATTAGCTAAAAGATGCAAAAATATTCTCCAAGATTGATATTAGGTCCAATTATCATCAAGTAAGAATTAAAGAAGAAGACATCAACAACATTGCTTTTAGAACAAGGTATGGTCATTATGAGTTCACAGTGGTTCCCTTTGGATTATCAAATGCACAAGTTGTCTTCATGTGTTTAATGAATAGTATTTTCAAAGAATACTTAGATAAGTTTGTCATTGTATTTTTAAATGACATTATTATGTATTCTAATTCAAAGAAAGAGCATGAACAACACTTGAGGTTGGTATTACAAGTATTAAGGGAGCATCAGTTGTATGCCAAATTGAGCAAGTGCTCATTTTATCAGAAGCAAATTTATTATTTGGGACATATCATTTTAGAGGATGGGATAGCAGTGGATCCTGAGAAGATAGAAGCCATTAGAGGATGGTCAGCGCCAAAGAATGTGACAGAGGTTAGATCATTCATGGGCCTTGCAGGCTACTATAGGATATTTAATGATGGATTCTCAAAGATTTCACACCCAATCACTTCCTTGCAAAAGAAGGGTGTGAAGTTTCAGTGGACATTGAATTGTGAAAAGAGTTTCCAACACTTGAAGCAATTATTAACTAGTCCCCCAATTTTAAGGATTGCATATCCAAATGAAGACTTCATTGTATGCACATATGCATGTAAATAAGGACTTGGTGGAGTCCTCAGTCAAAAAGGGTTTGTTGTATGTTACGAATCAAGGAAGTTGAAGGAACATGAAAGGCACTATGCTACTCATGATTTGGAGTTGGTAGCCACAGTGCATGCCTTAAGGAAGTGGAGGCACTACCTCATGGGGAAAAGGTTCGAGATGAGGACAGATCATAATGGTCTAAAATATTTATTTGATCAACCAACTCTAAATGTTAGGAAAAGTAGATGGTTAGAATTTCTCAGTGAATATGACTTTGATATAAAGCATATCAAGGGGAAATAGAACAAAGTGGTTGATGCACTTAGTAGAAGAGTGCATGAGTTGCATGCTACAACCATTATCATGTACCAATCATATTTGAAAGACCGAATTTTGGAGGCTGCAAAATTAGATTTGCAATACAAGGAATTAGTGGCAAAATTACAACACGGTAATTTGCAGTAGAAAATTGAAGACTATAAGCTAGAAAATGATGAAATTCTCATGTACCGGGGCAGGATTTATGTACCAAATTCCCAGGAATTGAAAGATCTGATATTGAGAGAAATGCATAATGTACCTTATGTTGGGCACCCAGGTTATCAGAAAACTATTGCAGCTGTCAAAAGCCAATATTATTGACCAGGCATGAAGAAAGAAGTTGTTGATTTTATTGCCAAAAGTTTGGAATGTAAAAAGGTAAAGGTTGAACATAGACACCCAACTAGTTTGCTACAGCCATTACCCATTCCTGAGTTGAAATGGGAAGTTGTAACAATGGATTTCATCACCAAACTCCCCAGAACAAACAAGCAACATGATTCTATCATGGTAGTGGTGGATAAGCTTACTAAAGTTGCCCATTTTATTCCAATAAATATCACTCACAAGGGAACCAACATTGTTGATGTTTATATGAGGGAAATTGCTCAATTACATGGTATACCCAAGACAATTGTGTCTGACAGAGATCCAAAAATTACCTCAAATTTTTGGAAGGAATTATTTAATGGATTTTGAACAAATTTGAATTTTAGCACAACTTTTCATCTAGAACTAGATGGACACACAAAGAGGGTGAATCAAGTGATTGAGGATATGTTGAGAATGTATGTGATGGATAAATCATCAAAATGGGAAGACTACCTACACTTAGTAGAGTTTTCTTATAACAATGGGTACCAAACATCTCTAAAGATGAGCCCATTTGAGGAACTTTATGGAAGAAAGTGCAACGCACCGGTAAGCTGGGATAACCCAACAGATATAGAAGTGGTTGGGACAGATTTACTCAAGGAAATAGAGGAGAAAATGTTGAAAATAAAACAAAATTTAAAGGCTGCCCAATACGGGAAGAAAAGCTATGTCGACAAGGGTAGAACTCACAGGGAGTTTAAAGTGGGTGATCATGTATTCTTGAAAGTGAAGGCCAACAAAAGTTCACTAAAGTTGAGAAAGTATTCCAAGTCTGCAACTAGATATTTTGGACCATTTGAAATCCTAGAAACGATTGGCCCAATAGCTTATATGATTGCATTTCCTACATCTATTCTTATTCATAATGCATTCCATGTATCATTTCTCAAGAAATATATACATGATGCTAATCACGTAATTGATTGGAATGTGATTCAAGTGGAGAAAGAAGGATCTATCCAAGTACATCTAGTATGCATTATGGGCCGAAAAATCAAATAGCTTTGGAATTGATCCATAGGGCTTGTAAAGGTCCAATGGACCTGGTACGGTCCTGAGGACGCTACTTGGGAGCATGAGGATGCAATGCGGGAAGAATACTTGCATCTTTTTAAAGATTTTGGAAATCTTGATGATATGTGTACATAATGCACTGAGGACATTGCATAAATAAGGGAAGGGGATTGTAATACCCCTAAGTCGAACCTAATTGTAAATGTAAATGAAAATGTACTTAAGATGGTGAGTTGTTTGATATCATTTTTGCATGCACCTTCCATGGTATAGTGCGCACATGTACTGCACACTAAAATGATGAAGTGTGCACATTCTATAATACCACACATAGCAAAATTAAGTGTGCGTGATTTTGAGGCCAGGGAGCCTTTGTGTATATGTTGTGTTTTATAGGTCGGTGAGCCGGTTATTATAAGCTAGGAGGCTTATGTTTTATATTAGGACAAAGATCCTAGATGCTAAAGGCCAGTGAGCCTATTTTTGTATATGTCTCATCATTAATATAATGCATCGTTGCATGTAGACCGACGATGATAAAAGAGTATGGGGGACTAAACTCCACTAGTTAGGGAAAGAGGGGGGGATAAAAGTTAAGGAAAAGGGATAAGCTAGGGAGCTTAAGCAAAAAAGGAATATTATATTAATATTCCTTAAAGTATAAAGTATGGATAACTATTTTATCTTAAGTTTTAAGGATGGGGACAAGTGGGCCAAAGTAGCTCCCAACATGATAAGTGTCAAGTTGAGAACATGCATACATATAGCTTGGAATTAGCTCATTTTCTGATCATTCCATCATCATTCACACACTCATTGAGATGTCCTCTGTACCTCCATGTACCTCTATCCATACTTGAACCAATAGCATACCCATACCTATACATGTACCTGTACCTAGTTAGCTCAAGATATAGACTGAAGAAGTGAGTTGTCAGGCCCGTGGGAAATTGAAGAGGCGGGTTGTTAGGACCGTGAGCAATTTCTCTCTGGGTGAGAGAATTGTTGGGAATTTATTTCCTAAAGGTGCTAAACTGCAACTACATGGCTCTTAGACTTCCTGTACGACCTGTTGTTGAATCCCTAGAAGGGAAGTGGGGTAGTCGAGGGACTGTTGACAAGAGAAGGGGCACACTTCCTGGGGTGGGATAGACATGTGGGGAATGAGGGACTGTAGGCTATTAGTTTGAGTTGTCACATGTGACAGAGTCTTTCCTATTGTCTGAGATACATCAACCTGGTTAGGAATCCCTTTACCCAGGTGGAGTTTAGTCCCATCTCGGGGGTGACTCACTGTTGAGAGTGATGAGCAATGTGGTCTAAGGCTGGGAAGTTCATGGAAGGTATGCATGCAATTGGTGATATTCTTACCAAGTTAAGCGTCAATTGTGTGTTTAATTACATGTTACATTATTAGTTATGGGTTTATTTTTATGGGTTTATCCTATGTGTGGTTTATAATTGTCTTTATATTTATGGGTATTTCATGTCTATGCTGCATGTATATGTTAATTTTATTTCTGTATGAATCTGTGCATTTACATAATGTAGTTTTCTATTTTGAGTTTTATATATAAAGTTCCACAAGATTTTCTGTGTGTATATGTTTTAATTTGCATACAGTTCGAAAATTTTTACGTGCCATAGCCCAATTGGACGTTGGGGATGTTACAATATGGTGTCAGAGCGTTTTTCTGGAGTAGCATGGCCCGACCTGGATGGTCGAGGATGTTACAGTGGTTCTCCTTCTACTATCTTTATCACCTGCCATATATGAATCAACATATCCCTGTAGAACAATGTCTGAACCTCCAAACCATAATGCATGAATAGCAGTACCTCTCAAATACCTGAGAATCCACTTTACTACCTCCCAATGCTATTTACCTGTATTTTTCATATACCTTCTCATAACTCCCACTTCATGTGCAATATTTGGTCTTGTGAAAACCATCGCATACATCAAGCTGTCAACCACTGATGAATAAGGGAACCTAGACATGTATTCTATCTCCCCCTGTTTCTTGGGACACATTTCCTTAGTTAATTTGAAATGGTTGGCCAAAGTTGTACTAACTGGTTTTTCATTCTACATTATAAACCTCTCCAACACCTTCTCTATGTACTCACCCTGAGACAATGTCAATTTGTGATTTTTCATGTCTCTTGTTATTCTCATACCAAGAATTTTCTTTGCGGCACCCAAATCCTTCATCGCAAATGAATTAGCTAATTTATTCTTTAGCACATTTATATCATGCATATTAGATCCTGCAACAAGCATGCCATCTACATACAATAGCAAGATAATGTAGCTTCCATTTTCTTGGTTTTTAAAATAAACACAGTGATCAAAATGACATCTACTATAACCTTGTTTTGTCATAAACTTGTCAAACTTCAAATACCATTGACTTGGAGATTTTTTTAGTCCATACAAGCTCTTCTTCAACCTGCATACCAAATTTTCCTTCCCTTCGACCTCATAGCCCTGTGGATGTTGCATGTAAATAACTTTGTTAGGGTCCTAACCCGCACATAGGTAGATCAATATATTCAGATGTAATAAACGTCAATATTAATAAGGCCTTTCAATAAAATAGAATAAGGTGGATGTAAGAAGACCTAATAGAAGCTTCCGCTTCTAGAAGGATATTCCTCTAAATGCTTCTCTTGATAGACATATTTAGTATAAATAAGGGTTGAGGGTATGAAATCCCTAGCTTGGAGATTATTGTAATAGAGCCCTGCTCGATTGGAAGTTTCCCCCTCGAAGAGGCCCGTGAACATAGCTTTCTGAATCAAATTGTTATTTCTATTGTTATTATTATATCATTTATGTGTTATTGTGGAGATTATGCTGGTTATATTACTGTTATTCTGCCATTTCAAGCATTTTATTTATGTTCTGCATACTTTTTATATCAGGTATATTACAAGTGGTATCAGAGCACTTTCCTTGGCAGAAATTATGGGAATTTGTTTTCAGGGTAGAGACGTATTCCGACGTCTTTAATCCATAGAGATATTTCATTACGCGTATAAACCCGTAGTTGAGGGATTCATACACGCAAGAAATACAAGTGGTTCTTAAGCGCACATCTGTTGGCCACCCTTGTAACCCCTGTTGGTACCCCTTCAAGTGGTAGTGCATCAGACAACACCTGTGTACGGATCAGACTAGATTTCTTGAAGCCCTCTTTAGATAAATCGATCAGCTGCCTGATTGCTATAGTGCCACCGAGAACAACAATCGAGAAGATACTCTCTAGTACCTGGGTAGTCGGGTAGTACGGCTAAGGGTACAGTCTATCCTCCTTAGTTAGTGCCCTGAGATATTGGGTCGAGTAATACTGTTGGACCCCACACGTATATCAGAGATCTATAGCATAGGGCAAACCCTTGTCTATAGAACCCTTGAATACCTAACCCTCGGGGGACAGAAACATAAACAAATTAAAAAAAACAAGATCTATTGCTACGTAACTATGTTTGGGTTGCCAAGTAAACAAACATTTCTTTCTGGTTAAGCATTTGTGGATTTCATCACTGCAGTATTCTTTAGAACGGAGTATAAATCCACAGGTGTAAAAATAAAATAAAATAAAAGTCTAGAATTTTTTTCACCATTATTTGAGACCTATTCCATTGGATTCATCTCTTCGCCCTTATCACATTCATCCATATCATTTTTCGGAAAAAAAAAATTCCCCACCACCCCTTTTCAGTTCACCCATCCTCATGGCCCATACCCATAGCCAAGACCTGGAAGCTCACTTCAACACCTTGCAATCTGGTTTCCTCGAGACCCAAAAAGAAGTGAAACAACTCAGTGCTATTGTTGCCTCCATCGATACATCCATCAATACAACCATAAATACAACCATGCAGTCCTTAATGGAGGAAGTCAAACAAGAACTAACCACCCAACTTGAATCTGTCTATAACACCCTGTTTCCCCTAGTCTGTAAAAATAACTATACTGGCCAAGAACTATGGCAAACTCAAAGATGTGAATGTGTGATTTGAATGGACCTTAGTAAAAGTTCCATGAATGTAAATAATGATATGAATATATATATATATATATATATATATATATATATATATGACTACTGAGAGGGGGATGTGCTGACAAAGAGACCACGATGGCTGAAGAAAGGTGGTGGAAGGCACCTAGAATGGTGGCGTTAACTTCCACCGAACCAAACCGTATTTGGTCTTCACTAGCCCTAAGAACCAAGAGCGCCTCGCTAGCCCCAAAATGAATTACTCACCAGGTTGGTAGGTGAAGAGGCTCCTCATGAGTTAATGAGGGATGGGGATGAACCTCTCATCCGTGGAAGCCTCAGACCTGACCACCGCGGGGAATTTCGTGCCACATGCAACCTCACTGGGAAAGAAAAGGCAGGTGTTATAACCCTAAATTGCACCACACATGCGTACCTGGAATCAGGCCAACTCATATCCCTTCTTTGCCAAAAACTATTGAACAACTCTTCTAAAAACTCCATTTTTAAAAGTACACTCTAGCTGGCCCACTACAGCCCACGTGTATAAAAAAGTACATGCTAGTAGGCCCACTACAGCCCGCGTGTACCTTCAGAATCACAAAAAAAAGCAAAATTGCCGATGGGACAAAACGCTATGGGTCAGTTAACTGAAACTCCCGGCCATGCATGGCCGAGAGTTCGTCCAAAACCCTAGCTCCTTCTAGCCTATAAAAGAATGGGTAGGGGTACCATTTGAGGGAGGAAAATAATAGTGAAGAAACTCTGCCCATTTGTCGAATCCATTGTCCCAACCCTTTAGCCTTTCCTCAAGCCTAAGGAGAATTAACGCAAAGCAGTTGGAAGATAAAGAAGAGGAGGAGCCCAGGATCAGGATCAAGGAGCGGTGGCCGGTCTCGACTTTGATTGTAAGTTGATTCATTTTGAGAATAATAAAAGAATACTTTTCCCGTCCCAATGCATGAGTTATCTATGATTTGTTTAATTTATGCTTAATTTCTAACCCTCAAGTAGAAACGTAGCATGCATGCGTAGTGTTTTGTCTTGATTGCAAGATTATCTTTGGAAGGAGCAATGCAAGCAAGCGGGAAAAGCGCAACAGAGGATCTACACCAAACATCAGTAAAAAGGTTCATAGTTTCTTTCCATGCATGTATTGTGAAAGAGGGGTTTAAGTGTTGGGTAGTAGGATAAAAAGTAATTTCTTTTACGGTAAAAAATCTGCATGCAAGTCTGACCCTAGTTTGCTAGTCCATAGGGTATTTTTCCCAACAACAGAGTTGGCGACCGTACTGGGGAAGATACTCTTTAGGGTTTCTGGATTTAGTTGAGTTTTGTGGGTAGTTTAAGAAATTAGATTTTCTGTTTCTTTGCCTGTCTTTTTCTGTAAAGCCTGAGCTAGCAGGGAGCCTGGTTCTTTATACCAGTTTTCCCTGATTGTTGCTTGACGGAAATTGTCGAGAAAGACAGAGGTACATTCGGCCTGCATATGGCCTGAACGCGTGTGTCTGTGCCCTAACCTTCTATAGCCCGCGTGTGGACGCTTGCTGTAGTGTTTTTAGTAGCGTGTAGGAGTTCATAGAACTTAAGAGGCGGTCCTCCTCTTCCCTATCAGAATTCTACATTCTCAGGGGGTTTTCTGGATCCTGTCTGAGTCTTGCTAGTTCGTAGTCCTGTTTCAGTTTGTCTTTTTGTGTTTTGGTATTCCTTGCAAGTATTTTTTCTTTTTTTTTAGAAGAAGCATCCAAGCCTTCAAGGGACCCTGGTTGTCAATACCAGAGGCCTCTTTTGGGTCTGGGCTACCTGTTGTTATTTTTTACCTTAGAAGTTATACATACACGCGGCCTGTACAAGGTCAGACCACGGGTACACGCGTTCTGTTTCAGCTCAACACGTGTTTGCACGCGTGTTGTTTCAGTGACAGTAGTGTGTTTGACAGGATGCTTTTTTATCAAGGTGGGGTAGTCATCCCCTCTTTTGGTGAGAAGTAGTGCTCTCAGGTGTTTAAGTCTGGGGTTGCACAGTCAGTAGGTTAGGTCAGCTTACCCTTAGCCTGCTTTTTCTTAGTTGATAATTGATAGAAAAGATAAAAAGGAAAAAAAAATGTTTCATGGTTTTTAGACAAGTGTAAGAGTCTTTGCTTTCTTGATTGCCATTGTGTGTCTTTTCTCTGATTCTTTGTGATCTACGCTTTAAGCCATAATTTTGTTTTTCTTGGTTTTAGGCTTGTCGGTATTTTCCCTTTGTTGCTTGATTAGCACGTAAATAAAAAAGAAAAAAAGAAAAAAAAATATTTTCATGTTCTTCTTTGTTTGAAGATTGTGCTTCTGCATCAATAGCTAGGAAGAAGTCTTTTTTTCATAAGTTTTTGCAGTGCGTTTAGAGCATAAGTAGCTCGTAGACGAGTGAAATTCCTTTATGTTTGTTGCATGAAATCTTAGAAAAATTGAAAAGAAAAAGAAGTCTTTCTTTGTGAAAAGTTGTTGATTTTTGCATTTAGTAAAAGTCTTTTGTTTCCAGCTTTTTCATTCATTTTTCTTTGAGTCTTTACACATCATCAGTTTCACCTTCATACCCCGTGACATAAAAAAGCCAATAAAAGAAATGCTAATTTAAAAACTATTAGAATTTTTGTTTGTAGGGTTCATACACTAGTTCAGGACTAGGGCCTTGGATTAGGTTGGAGAGGAAACTCTCCAAGGCCACTCAAAACCAAACGTTGGAGTCTGTGATAGGGAGTGTAGAAGTCCAGTTTCGTGGAAGTTATCTGGGACCCCCCTCTAACACAGGGGATAAAAACGAGGTTGCGTAAGGAAAGGTAGCAGAGATAACCCCTCCAAAGCTGGACCAAGCGTAATGGAGAACACATATCAAGGATTTGTTTTGGGATTCCGTCGTTTGCATTTGCCACAGGGCTTCGTGGGTCTCGAATCCATTCGAGGTCCTCAGTTTTCTTCCGGACCATTTTCTCTCGATACCCTTGACAGGTTTTGGGCTTAATACCCTGCTCATTGTGGTCTACCCGACTATTGACTATACCCGCCTGGTGACTGTTCGCATGTTGGCAAACTAGTTGCCAATATTTTTAGGGACATACACGGGTGACTGCGGGGGTATACCACGGTACCTAGGATAGACATCAGGCCACACTTTGCAGAGTATACCTGGAGGGTGCTTCCGTTTTCAAGTTTCACTTGCACCGGTAGGTTGCTCTAGTGTTGGTTGTTGTAACTATTCTTCCAACTAGTTTAGTGTTTGCTTGTCTTATCCCTTAGGGGCTTCTTTTTTAGTGTGTGTTACTGTTTGAATGTGTAGAATACCTTAGCGTGTCTTGGATATTCTCACACAGTGGAGGATCCCGAGCTCTGTCGGTCACGAAGGCTTATGGGCCTGCCGTTGGTTATACTGGAGCCACCCCAGCCACCATTGAGGTGGAAGCTAGACGAACAAGGGTCTTTCGAAGCAACCGGGTTACAAACCATTGTGCCCGAACAACTACCGGAGGAATCAACCACCAATCTTGGCTCGGTTGAAACCCCAACCACTGATACTTGGCCATCGGTCAGTGTACCAATCCAATTTTATGAATGCCTGTCAGTGCGTCATACAGCTATGGAAACAAACGTTGTTACTTCCTTTGGGAATTCTTCCATTCCCACCACCGTTTCTACCATAGGAGTAGCATATCCTAACTTGTCGTCGTCGGTCCGAACCACCATGGTCTCGGCCGTAACTATGTCACACAGTGGACCGAGCCCTTCTATGGCAGTGGCCACAAATCCCTTCACACCTAGTGCGACAGGTTCTCCGTTTTCATACGGGATGCCTAGTTCAGGCACAAGTCCTGCACTCACTCACTCTACTTTATAGAATTTGGGTTTGGGGGAAGGGAGCTCTAATGCTCCTCTACAAGGTCAACTTGGGGGCATTAATGTCCCTTTCAACACTTTTCCTTACGCTGGAGGTCATATCTCTCCTTCGTCCCCTTCGGTTGGTGGTCTGCATCAGCAGTCCGCTGGGCAGCCTGCACACACGAGTTCATTTGGAGCCGGGAGTCAAGGAACACCTGCACACACTATGTCGGTAGGTTCGTCACCGTTTGTTTGGAACGGGACGTTTGGTAACAACACTTTCACATCCATTGCTTTCCCATCTGGGGACACTCCCATATTTGGACAGTCTACTCCAGCGTAGGTTACTATTCCTGCGTCGAGGGCACATATACCAGGACCTTGGAACTCAGGACAAGGATCTGTTCCCTCCTCTGAAATGTCGTTCTGGGGTAATTATTTCCACAGTCAATGGAACCCCGGACAAACTTCTATGCCTCTCCTAGAAGGACCAGCATGGGGTAATCCTTCCCAAAGTCCGTCAAACATAATGAATGCCCAACATCCTATGTCCTTTATGGGGAATCAACCAATGATGTCTCCACAGATGCAAAATCCTTACGCTGGTCAGGGCCATGGTTTCTACCAGAATCCGGGCCAGCAGCCAAACTTTTCCTAGCAACCTGGTGCCAGTCAAACTCCAGGACCCTTTTTCCCAGGCTATCAGCAGCAACCCAAACTACCATTCCTAGCGACGTTACACTTGCCAGATTTGGAAAGGTTTTTAAATGATCCTATTTTTCACGATCCACGTTGGCCTCCTATGCCAACGAAGTTGCCTTCGGACATTCCAAAGTTCGAGGCCAAGCCTAACGAAGATCCAGGTGATCACGTGACTACTTTCCATCTTTGGTGTTCATCTAAATCATTGAAAGATGACTCCGTCCAGTTGCGATTGTTTCAATGCACTCTTATCGGGAGTGCCACGAACGGTACATCGAGCTTGATCGCTCAAGATACTCTTCCTTTGGCGAACTGGCGATGGCCTTCCTTAACGATTTCCAGTTACCTATGAGATATGACACGGGCACAGAGTTGCTTGCCAATTTCGAACAGACGACAGCGAACCATATCTCTGATCATATCCGAGAGTGGAGACACCGGAAGAGTCTAATTAAAGTACCAGTCCCACCAGCATTCCTGCTAGAGTGGTTCCTTAAGTCTTTGGTCCCACAATTATCCAAGACGTCACAACTTCTAGGGTTTTCTTCGAATAAGATGTCATCATGAGGGCTCAACAGTTTGAGCTCATCTATTCTCAGTCTGGTTTATTATACAACATCCTGCCGGATGCACCACGATCGATACTAGATAAAACTAGACAGAGAGCTGGACAACATGCCGATGGTATTCTTGGTTCCGCCCAAACCAAGCCCGCTGAGCAATTGAAAAAACAATTGCAACAATTATCTATACAACACTCAACGGCCAGCCAGACTACTTCTTTGGCTACTCCTCCTACTCAAACGTCAAATGTACACTCCATGCAGTCGACTAACCCAAAGGCCACTCAACAGCCTGAAGGGAAGAAAAAACAATGCAAGAAGGGTAAGGGGGAGAAAAAACCCATTGATAATGTTGGCGAGGGCACTACGGAAAAACGGAAGGCAAGGTACCCATGCAACTTATGTGAAGAATACCACCCGACCCATGTTTTTCCTTGACTTGCAGAGGCCCAAAAGTTTTTCACACAGCAACAGCAAGCCGTGTTGACTAATCCCTTTCAACATGGGCAAAATTTAACTCAAGCCTCTACAAGTACGGAAGGGGGCAGCCAAGAAACCTGCCCTCATCCAAACAATTCCTCATCCGAAAATGTATATATGGTTAGGGGTGATGCTTTTATAACGACTAGAGCACATGAATATAGTAAACCAAGTGCCTCTGAGAAGGGTAAAGAAGCCGAACTCCCATCTCTTCCTCTACAGATCGAGAAGACGTTGGGAGAAACAATGACATGCATTCCAAAGGGTGCATTTAAGAAAGTTTCTCACAAACCAAACGCAAGGGCCGCCCAGAATTACTTTGTGGTGGAAGATTTATCACAAACCCCTTGTGCGATGTCCGCTTTGGAGGTCCTCCAAAGTTTCCCTGCTCACAGAAAATCCTTGCTAACTGCTTTAGGCTCTACTGAGACTTGTAACCTGGGTACCATCATGCTAGATATGACCGACTTAAAAACTCGTCTACCTTACCATGTAGCGTTTCATATAGTAGTGGCTCATCCCACGAAATTTTTTACACGCAATATCTTTCGCACGGTGGTTGACGAGGGTGCCTTGACATGCGTTATGTCATTAGCATGTTGGAAGGCCATTGGCCAGCCCACTTTGTCTCCATCACCTACTCTCCTCACTGCGTTCGACGATCGTTCTTTCCGACCACATGGCATCATTCCTTCTTTCCCTGTGGAGTTAGGAGGGAAGACCGTGTGCATCGAAGTAGAGGTAGTCGATGCTCCCCTCGACTATAACATTTTTTTAGGTCAGAGTTGGACTTATGCTATGCAAGCTGTGGTTGCTACAGTTTTCCGAGTCTTGTTATTTCCACATGAAGGCTAGATAGTGACCATCGATCAATTGTCCTTCTCTAGACCTGACCCAACTTTGAGGGCATCCACGGTTCCCATGATTGATAATCCTCAACCCGGTGTTGTTAATGTAGGAGTTGGTTTGTGCCCATATTTGATGGGTACTTTCGATTACCCACCTCCTCATGACGATGTCAAGTTTATATATAATCACCACAAGGCTGAGATTTTTCAAGTTGCGTCGTTCCGCATGACTTACTTTGAGGATCTGTGGATTCTTCCTTCCCCATCAGCCATGATGGATGAGACAGGGCACTACGGCATGTCCATGCCCTTGTCGACCACTGAAGTAGCGTACTCTTTAGTCCAGCAAGCTTCAGCTAACCCTGATCTGACTCCCGCACAAGAGTTAGATCCGCTTCTGGAGCCTAGTTGGTCTCAGGGTTCTCTTGCCACCATCGATTCGTTAGACTTAGTATTGCCTTCTGACGAAGCAGTAATTGAAGCAATGACTAGTCCGAACAAACCTTGGGAAGATCTTCATCACAGATCATATTTCCTCCCAAAGTTAAGCCGAATCAAAGCAGGAGAATTCACCGTGACTATGACTGGAGATAGGTCTTGTCATACTAATCCCTTAGCTACACATAAGATCTATGTTAAGGGTAATATGGCAACCATTTTTGAAACGGTACCTATCAATATCTCCAGAACCCCTGGCGTCATAGACAATGTTTTCGTCAGAACATACAACTCCCCCGAGGAGATGTCAGGCATCGACCCACAAAGAGTCTATCATGAGATAACTTTGTTGTTTTTCAAGCTCTCTTTGAGATCCGAAAACAACATCCGGCGAGACTGCATTTATGCTTTTCGATCTCATCCGGATTAACTGAGAAAAGTAACCATTGTGGAGTCTTCTTTAAGCTCTTTTTAGACTCCTTAAAGATGAAAAGATTGTCGAGTGACCTTGTTTCTTCACACTCATTAAATTGGTCCAGAAGAACGTTCCTTAAACGGGTCTCGTTTTAAGCCCTTTTCAGACCCTCTAAAAATGAAAAGATTGCCGAGTGATCTTGTGACCTTTCACGCTCGTTAAACTGAAATTTGAAGTCACGTCTGTCCAGCGGTAGTTTACCCCTTTTTCGGTCCAGATGGTCAACTGTACGAACAAAGGAATACTCTATTGAATTCCCATTCTTTAGAAGAGTATCTTCAGGTATAATTTTATTCCTTTTTCGGGCCTGAGGGACTAAATTTACAAAAAGTAAACCCCCACGGAGTCCATAGTTAAGATCTTTTTAGACTCCCTAAAATTGAAAATATCGTTGAGTGAACTTATTCTTTCACACTCATTAAAATGGTCCAGAAGAACATTCCTGACGGAGTCCATAGTTAAGATTTTTTCAGACTCCTTAAAAATGAAAAAATGGTCGAGTGATCTTGTCCTTGTCACACTCATTAAAATGGTTTTGAATTGACGTCTAATCGGTGCTAGTTTATCCCTTTTTCAAACCGACTAGACTATTGTCGAAAAAGGTACCCCACTAGAGTCTCCTTTTATGCTTTTTCAGACTCTCTAAATATGAAAAACTACCGAGCTTCCCTTCTCTGGGCTCATTAAACTTACATCGAAGGACGTTACCATTGTGTGTTCTATCAACCACATTTGCATACCTTACCCATCAGCCTTGTAACAGTTTGCTTCTGCATCTTAACACCTTTGGCCACTGGAGGATTTTTCCCGAGTATCATTTCACCAGAACATCAGTCTTGTCTTTGTGCCTTGAGATTGTATGTTTGCAGTACTCGTTCCTCCATTGTAACGTAATATTCCTTTCTTCTTTTTCAAAAACTATCAAAAAGAACAAAAAAATCAAATATTCACCAAAAAGAGGATGGGAAAAGTATTTTCTTTATTGGAAGCATAATGAGTCTCCCTTGGATTAAGCACATCTATTCGTTTGATCATCAGGCTATGGGATATAGTATGACCTTAGGAAGCTTTTCTCGCTATATAGAGTTGTGTCCTCCAACGTTTGGTTACTCTTCCAAACATATGGAGAGTTTGCATTGCCTCCTGCTTCGTAGACTTATGATTAACATATATGCTACCTGATTCTTATCACTTGTCATGCTATTGTCCAAAGGAAGTTTGTCACTAAGCCTGAGTCGGCCCCTCTGCAATATGTCTCTTGTTCGCATACCCGGCCATCTTGAACGTCCAATCAAGTCTTTATTCGAAATCACTTAAGCCTTCAGTCCGATCATCAAGATTATCAAGTCCATAACCGACGAGTCGTCGAAGACCTCTAGGTAGTGCAGTCGTACACTCATATTACACTCCTACCTGAGTTTTAGAAGATTTTGAAGTTGTTTCTCGAGCTTTGAAGTACAACCATCAGGTCGAATCAGCTTCTGGAAGATGGATACTCTATATGTATATCTTTCTGATTTTGAGATGTAGTTCTGCTATGTATTATTCGTGGCTACTCTTTATAGTTATTTGACATGGATCTACAGTGTATTTGATTGGTATCCATGGTTCTATTTTATCCCGAGCATGGGTATGCCCGCCTCGGTGAGACATTTGTTATTTTGCAGACGACACCTCCTGGTTCCTGATCCTTGGGCTCACTCATTCAGCACATTAGTAAAGATTGGTAAAATATTGGTAATGTATTTTGACCATCAGATGCTCTTATGACCTCACACATTAGGGGGCATCTGTTATAACCCTAAATTGCACCACACATGCTTACTTGGCATCAGGCCAACTCATATCCCTTCTTTTCCAAAAACTACTGAACAACTCTTCTAAAAACTCCATTTTTAAAAGTACAGGCTAGCTGGCCCACTACAACCCGCATGTATAAAAAAGTACACGCTAGAAGGCCCACTACAGCCCACGTGTACCTTCATAATCACAAAAAAAAGGAAAGTTTCCAACGGGACAAAAAGCTATGGGTCAGTTAACTGAAACTCCCCACCATGCATGGTCGAGAGTTCGTCCAAAACCCTAGCTCCTTCTAGCCTATAAAATAAGGGGTAGGGGTACCATTTGAGGGAGGAAAATAATAGCGAAGAAACTCTGCCCATTTGCCGAATCCATTGTCCCACCCCTTTAACCTTTCCTCAAGCCTAAGGAGAATTAACGCAAAGCAGTTGGATGACAAAGAAGAGGAGGAGCCCAGGATCAGGATCAAGGTCAGTGGCCGGTCTCGACTTTGATTGTAAGTTGATTCATTTTGAGAATAATAAAAGAATACTTTTCCCGTCCCAGTGCATGAGTTATCTATGATTTGTTTAATTTATGCTTAATTTCTAACCCTCAAGTAGAAAGGTAGCATGCATGTGTAGTGTTTTGTCTTGATTGTAGGATTATCCTTGGAAGGAGCAATGCAAGCAAGTGGGAAAAGCGCAACGGAGGATCTACACCAAACATCAGTAAAAAGGTTAGTAGTTTCTTTCCATGCATGTCTTGTGAAAGAGGGGTTTAAGTGTTGGGTAGTAGGATAAAAAGTAATTTCTTTTACGGTCAAAAATATGCATGCAAGTCTGACCGTAGTTTGCTAGTCCGTAGGGTATTTTTCCCAACAAAAGCAGGAAAGAGGTGTGGGAGGAGGGGTCAGACGCGACAGAGATTGCAAGAGGGGAGAAATCAGAAGAAATCTAGAAAAAATATACAGAGTGAGTGATAGCAGAGAAGAAGGAGAGTAGCCTTCGTTCTCGACTTCTGACGAACAAAGACTCAGTCTCACAGCATCGTGGTCTAGCTCAGGGGTGGCTAGTGGTAAATCCATTCGGAATCGCTAAGCCTACAGTTGGGTGGAAATGAGCACCCCTCTCAGTAGTTGCATCACACCTGGTGTTTTCTGATAAGTGTTATATCTTGTATCTTGAATTTAAATATTCTGACATGTATGCTCATGGTTTGTGAAATTATGAATGATTTCCATATAAGATTGTTTGTAGGGTGTTTGATCAGAAATGGTGGCTGCATACTTATATTAGAAATACCATACATGACTTACGTGTATATTTGTATATATGTATATTTTGAACGGATTCAGTATTCAAGTTTGTTCTCGGGTAATCTATTCCCTTATTTTATCTCAAGTAATGCCTTGGATAGATCTTCCCACAGGGACACCCTTTTTACAGTTTACCCAAGAATTTGTCGGAGGATTTTATGGCATAAGTCCAAAAAACCCGGCACGAGAGAGAATGGTCCTCTTAGACTTAGGACATTTCAACGTTTCGACACCCGGGGTACCTAAGTGCGAGTTCCCTTGTACTCGCAAGTCCCGAAACCTTGATTCATGAAAACCCAAAATGACGGTGTATGGATAAGTTAGGACATTTTAGTGTTTTGGTACCCGAAATACCCCAGAGTGTATTCCCTTGTACTCGCAAGTCCCAAAACCCCGACTTGCGAAATCCCGAAATGGTAATAATATGGAGAATTTATAAGATCTCAGAGTTTCGGTACTCGGGATGCCTAGAGGTGAGTTCCTGGTACTCGCAAGTCCTGAATCCCTGACCCATGAAATTCTGATGAATGTAATCCCAAAATAGATCTGCAGGTTAAGAGTCGGTACTTCGGAGTTTCGGCCCCCGGAAGATCTAGATGCGAGACCCCCCTATCTGTGCACATCGCGAATCTTCGATTCACGAAAACCCCAAATTGGACTAGCATGGGTAAGTATTGATGTTCGACATTTTGGGAACCGGGATAATCAAGAATAAGTTCCCTCGTACCCGCTAGTTGTGAAATCCAGAACTGCGAAACCCCGAATTCGGTCGAGTGTATGATGGGCGGGTGTATCGGCTTTTCGGTATTCAGGTAGTCAAGGAGTGTGAATCTTCGACCTCTTGTATTGCGAGGTTCCGATATATGAAACCCAGACTTGCGGAATTCTGAAATGTCATAGTGTGACTTGGTTCAGTATTTCGGCGTTTCGGTACCTGGAACAACCCAAGGGTAATTTTCCCTTGTACTCGCAAGTCCCGAAATCCCGACTTGTGAAACCCTGAAAAGATAGAGTGTGGAGAAGTTATTATACTTCGGTATTTCGGCACCCAAGGTACCTAAGTGCGGGCCCCACGTATCCTCCAGTATTGAAACCCCGATTAGCGAAATCTCGAAGGAGAAAACCCCGAAATAGTGGAGTATGTTTAGAGATTTTGATGACTCTGAGTTTTCGGCTTTCGGGAAACCTAGGAGCACGACCCCTTGTTCTCACATAACGTGAAATCCCGAAAGGAGAATGTCGAAATGGCTTAGCACAGATAATATTGGGTGTTTTAGTATTTTGGTACCCGAGATACCTATTGGAAAGTTTTCTTGCACCCGCCAGTCCTGAAAACCCGAAGTGCGAAACCCCAAAATAATAATAGTGCAGACGAAATATGGTGTTTTGGTGTTTCAGCACCCAGGGTACCCAATGATAAGTTCTCCTGTCGTCACATATCCCGAAAACCCGAGTTGAGAACTCCCGAAATAGATGGAGTGATATATATATATATAAGTATGTAGGTTTCAGAGTTTTGACTCCGGGGAAACCTAAGTGCGAAACCTCATGTCGTCGCATATCCCGAAATCCCGGTATAAGAAATCTCGAAGGGCAGAGAATCAGAGATTAATCCGAGTTGCTATTAATCTCGTTAAGTGGTTAGATCCATTTCGGGTTTTGGCCCTTCGAAAGACAAGAGAGAAAAGGGAAATACATGCATCGTGATTTCCCAAATCGTGAAAGCCTACGAGCACCTCTCTGATAAGGCCTGTGGTCATAGTTTCCGATCATATGAGGGACTTTAAAAGGGAAATGAGGGTCTGCGATAGGTTCCTTAGAATTTAAAAAGGAAAAAAAGATGAAAATTTTCTAGCCCCGTGATGGGTGTGTTACAAATTGGTATCAAAGCATGGTTACAACACTTGGCCTGTTTGGGCTCATGAATGGATTGTGCAGAGACTCCATTAAGAGTATTGTTAAAAAGAGTGACTCCTTATCTTAACCCCCTCAATTAAAAAGTCGAAGTTAAGAATGAAAACCCCTATCGTGTGTGTGCATGAAAAAAATTAAAAAAATATGAGTTTATGTACTGGTTATAAATGAATATGAACATTGACTAACAACCAACGTTTTTCCTTTTGCACACAAGCAGGAGATCAACCGTGGGAAATTGTAGACGTATAGAATGGTGACTCACCAAGAGATGGGGGAAGGCTCCCACAATAGAGACGAAGAGTCTGATGAAAGAAGGGTGGTAGGGACCCCTCCAGATCTAGTTGAGATTGTGAGGAGCCTCATGGTCAAATTACAAAGCTGTAAGGATGACAATGAGAGGATGATGAAAGAACAAGACAAGCAAACAAAAATTAAAATAGTTTTACTGCAGAGCTTATATGACCTACAAAGACAAATGCAGCATGAACATGAGGTACAAAAACATGGTCATATTAGTGGCCACACTGAGAGGAGCACCTCGAAAAAGGTCCATCCCAGAGGTAAAGGACAAGCGGCGGACGATTCCTCTGGAGAGGAAGCTGGCAGTTCGGAGGGCTCTTCAAGCAGCAGAACTAGTTCTCATTCCCGAAGAAAATGAAAGAAGTAGAAGCTTTCCAAGGATCATAAATTCAAAGAATTCAGGAAGGCCAAACCTCCCTCCTTCGACGGTGAAATAAAGAAGGGAGAGGAAGCGGAGGCCTGGCTGCTTGGACTAAAGACGTATTTCAGAGTCAATGACTTCTCAGAAAATTTGAAGGCCCGAGTGGCCACCTTCAACTTGAACAGAAAATATTTTGTTTGGTGGGAAGACCTTAAGAATGTGAAAGGGGTTCGAGAAGAGGACCTGTCTTGGGAACGGTTTGAGAAATACTTCCGGAAGAAGTATTTGTCGGAAAAATATTTTGACAAAAAGACTAAAGAATTCTATGAACTCAAACTGAGGAAACTGACTATAGAGGAATATGTCAGTATATTCCTTGAGTTGTTGAGGTATGTACCTTATATAAAGGCACAAAAGGCAAAGGTGCAATGTTTCATTAGCGGACTACCTAAGGACTATCAGGACAGAATTGAATTTGATGAGCCAAAGACCCTAGAAGGCACTATCCGAAAGGAAATATATTGTCATGAACGGTTTGGACATTGGACAGAACCTCGCGAAGGCTAGAAACCGAAGAATAGTTTAGGATTTCAGAGAAAATGGATTAAACCACCAAGATTTAATAACTATAAGAAGAAATCAAGGATGAGCTTCCCATCCCAGAGTGTACACCAGCATAACTTTCCCTCCTTGAGCGGAAATAAAACTTTTGGGTCTGTACCAATGAAGGTTGATAACCCAAAGAGGGAAACTTTGAAATGTTGGGGTTGCGGAGAAGAACATCTACTGAGAGATTGTCCACACTGACAACAGAATAGTCAGAGAATTTACAGTTACCACCATCAATGATGTGGCCAGGAGTGTGCCGCAAATTTATGCAGCCTTGGATAATAACCAAGCCGACCACCAAGCTTCAGTGGTGGAAATAGAAGGTATGATTTCCAACCATCTAGTGTCTATTATGATTGAACCTGGTTCAAACTTGAGTTATATAGCCCCTAAGACTATTGAGAAGTGTAAACTACAACCACATAAACCCACCAAGCCATGGTTGGTACAGTTAGCCACTGGCACCAAAAGAAGGGTAGCAGAGGTCATACCAGCTTGCCATTTAATGTTGGGTGAATTCCCCACCCAAGCAACCCTTAACATAGTACCCCGGGGATCACATGATCTGTTGATTGGTATGGATTGTCTAGCCACCCATAAAGCTAGAATGGACTGTTACCATAAAACCTTAGAATGTGTAAGTGAAGAAGGAAAAAGGATAACCCTTCAAGGGATCCGAAAACCTGTCTCAATGAGACAAATATCATCTCTACAAATGAGAAGGTATTGCCGAAAAGGATGTCCCCTATATGCAATACAGGTGTTGAAAACAATTGAAGGTGACAAACCAAGCCTCGAAGACCACCCTACCCTGAGAGAATAAATAGATGTATTTCCGAAAGAGGTACCGGGTCTACCTCCAAGATGGGACATTGACTTCTCGATAGAACTTGCACCGAGAGTGGTGCCAGTTTCTAGGACACCCTATCGGATGAGCACACCTGAACTAGTTGAACTCAAATTGCAATTGAGAGAAATGATGGATAAGGGCTATATCCGGCCCAACGTGTCTCCATGGGGAGCACTATTCCTATTTGTGAAAAAGAAGGACGGTACCCTTAGACTATGTATATATTATAGACAACTTAATAAGGTAACCATAAAGAACAAGTACCCCTTGCCCAGGATCGATGACCTGTTCGATCAATTGGGGGGTGCATCTATTTTCTCAAAGATTGATTTGAGTTCGGGATACCATCAAGTCTGAATCAAGGGTGAAGACATCCATAAAACTCCTTCCGGACAAGGTATGGTCACTATGAGTTTGTGGTAGTGCCATTTTGGTTAACCAATGCCCCTACCACTTTCATGTGTTTGATGAACAATGTACTCAACAAATTCCTAGACAAATTTGTGTTGGTTTTTATCTATGACATATTAATTTAATCCAAGAATGGAGAAGAGAATGAAGAACATCTTAAACTTGTGCTACAAGTGCTAAGAGAACATCAGCTCTATGCAAAATTCAACAAATGTGAATTCTTCCAGAAGCAAATACATTACTTGGGTGATGTCCTATCCGAAGAAGGGGTAGCAATAGACTGTGATAAGATAAGGTCTATCACAGAATGGCCTACCCCAAGGGACGTTTCAGGTATCAGATCCTTTATGGGATTAGCAGGATACTATAGGATATTTATAAAAGGATTCTCCAAGATTGGTTGTCCAATCACTGCCCTCCATAAGAAGGGGAAAAAATTCACATGGACACAAAAATGTGAAGAAAGATTTCAAACACTGAAACATCTACTGACCCATTCACCCGTGTTGAATATCGCCTATCCCGAAGCCGACTTCCTCATGTGCACAGATGCCTATAAGGAAGGGCTCGGAGGAGTCCTTATGCAAGGAGGAAGTGTGGTCTGCTATGAATCCTGAAAATTGAATGAGCATGAAGTCAACTATGTGACCCATGATCTAGAGTTGGTTTCCATAGTGCACGCCTTGAAAATGTGGAGACATTACCTCCTGGGAAGAAAATTTGTACTTATGACAGACCACTGTGGATTGCGATATCTGTTTGACCAATCAAAGCTCAATATCAGACAAGCTAGGTGGATGGCCCTCCTTAGCGAGTTTGATTTTGAAATCAAACACATTAAAGGAAAATAAAATAGGGTGGTTGATTCCCTTAACAGAAGCATGAAAACAATTCACCTAGCCACGGTGAGTACCTGTGAAACGTATGTCAAAGAAAGAGTCAGAAATGCACAAGAGACAGACACATTCTTCCAGATCGTGACCTCCTACCTACAGCAAGAACCCACAGGGATAAAGTATGGAGGCTACCAGATGATGGAAGGAGGTCTGCTCACTTACCGAAGCATATTGTATATCCTAGATTGTGACGACTTGAAGAGGTTCATACTATATGAACTACATAAAAGACCCTATACTGGTCATCCAGGATACCAGAAGATGATCACGACCACCAGGAAACAATTCTATTGGCCTGGATTGAATAAAGACATAGCTGAGTACCTAGCCAAATGCATAGAATGCCAATAGGTAAAAACAAAACACTGACACCTAATAGGATTATTACAACCTCTACCAATCCCAAAATGGAAATGGGAAACCATCTCCATGGATTTCATCACCAGATTACCAACCTCGACCAAATAGAATGACGCCATCATGGTAGTGGTGGATAAATTGAGCAAGTCCATTCACTTTATCCCTGTCAAGTCAACTTGTAAGGAAATAGACATCGCCAACATATTCCTGAAGGAGATATTTAAACTGCATGGTATGCCGAAAGAGATCGTGTCTGACAGAGACACGAAATTCACTTCCAAATTTTGGAAATCACTAATGGCAGGTTTAGAGACCAAGTTGTTGTTTAACACCACCTATCACCCTCAAACTGATGGACAGACAAAAAGAGTGAACCAAATACTAGAATACATGCTAAGAATGCATGTAATGCATCAACCCAAGAAGTGGGAAGACTACCTACCACTGGTGGAATTCGCCTACAACAACGGCTACGAAGAATCCTTAAAGATGAGTCCCTTCGAAATCCTCTATGGTAAGTCGTAATCCCGT